>JASAMV010006993.1:0-48554 GCA_030248065.1 Rhynchonema sp. JSB1_4
CGTTGACCAGTGATGTTGCATAGCACATCACTGCTAATCGGTCGAACACAAATTTGAATAATAGTTAAAAAGAAGTCAAATCGGTCAGCACACTGCTATGTATGTTATGTGTATGCAACCGTCCAACGAGCTGTAGCATTTGTTCATTCGTTCCTCATATTAACTTTTGATTAACTCATCGTTTTTATTTCCACGAGTTCACGATCGTTGTAAGTTAACATAAAAATCGAAGCGCGCTATTTTGATTGTCGAAAGTAGATTCCTTTAATCATGAGCGCTTTTTATGACGGAAATTAATATCAAATCGAAACATGTTAAGGGAGGTCAAGCCGAATAAATGACTTTTGATCTGACGAGCTCCCAGCGGTATTGTACTCTGTTTATGAGCGCATGGGCCTTCCTCGCATTACGATACGACCAAAACGCACATAAATTTATATTCGTTGGTCGACTGGCCACGTCATTTTACTTGTTAGACGTCAAGACGCCTTTTCCAGTTGTGTAACGATCGCCTTGATCACTGTGCGTGAGTCAGACAACTCCGCAGTTTTTTTTTGTAAGTTGGGACTCAAATTTGAGTGGTGTGTGTCATAGACTCATGTTTGGTATTGACTCCCAATCAACGAAAATTGTCTGTTTTATTTGTGTTGCATGTTGTCGTTTATATTACATCAGAATATTTAACCACACATTCAGTCAACTGCACTGTGTGTTTAGTTTGCCATTTAATGCCAGTATGAACGCAAGGACAAATATACAAATGCCTACTATGTACAAATGTATACATATGTATGTATGTTCAATTGCAATGGACGTAAATTTTTTCGTATGGATAGCAACCGCAGCGTGTGTATGAGTTTATGTGTCTCGTTGGCGTTTTTTCACAAACCACGACTGCACTGGTCGCAGCCAGGTGCGTGTTAAGAAACGTTTCCCTGCTCGAACATGTACTGATGCCTGCAGTTTCATTGCACACGTGTATTGTCATGCCATACATGACTGTTTCAACCGTTTGCATCTGCTCACCTGCCTCTAAGTTTCTGGAAATTCATTTCCGAGAAAGTCCAGAGCATTGTAGCAACAGCAACAGGTCAGGTGGGTGTTGCAGTCACTTCGTCTACAGCTTGCATGCAATCGTATTACGTATCTGGAATCGCCTGATTCGTAGCTTGTCAGCATGAGCAGCAGCGTGTATAGGATGGGTGGGTGGTGTTACATAGGCACCTGTATGTGGTTGCAACACCAGCTGGCAGCCGGTTTTTTGCGAAAAGTTTGTCTGGTTTCTGTGCTTGTTTGTACCAGATCCGTGCGTGTGCGAAAATGGTAAGCAGGACGCATGCGTGTCTTGATTGCTTGGCACCAGAAGAACACGACTGTATCCATGATTGCGCGGGTGCACGCACTGAGAACAGCTGCTTGTTTTTCTGAAATTCGTAGTAGTATCTTCTCTGAACGTAGCGTTCCTAGACGTTATACAGCGACGGCAAACCGGCACAATCTGGTTTGCACTTTGTGTTGTACAGTCGGTTGCTTGCTCACTAGTGTTCATACAAATACAGATACTATAATTTTTCCAACGCCCACTGTCATTGCACCTGCACGTTCTTGGTTCCCGCGAAAAATAATCATCTGCGACGATGGCGATAGTGGTATTGTGTGGTGATTTATGGTCACGACCTGCATCACTTCGCTGAGTGCTTCGTTTAGCTTGAATAATGGGCATGTTAATCACTATATCAGTTGCGTGTTTGCAGACGTTCTTCCTTCATTGGCGGACGTAGCTGATTCTCCCCCAACCGAAACATTTATGCTTTTCAGATTTTTCAGGAAATCCGAAAATATTTCCACGAACGCCACTGGGATCTTGCACTACGTCCGATAATTTAATAAAATAACGTCAAATTTAAAACTAAAAATGGCAATATTTGACAACAATCTGTCTGTCTCGCCGCCTGGAACTTTTGTCTCAACCTCGGCCATAAAGCTATGTGATGTTTAACACATCATATATAATGTAAGGTGAGCAAAGTTTCAGGTGTGGGAGCGGTTAGAGTAACGACGCCCACACTGATCCAAAGGTGAGATAATGACCCACCGGAGCCAATATCCGAACCGCAGCAGTATGCCACCGTGAAGTGGTGTCGTCGATCAATTCAACATTGATGTTTGAGACAATCAGCTGGTTGTAGCAGAACAAAGTGTGTGGGTAAGTGAGTAATAGGTGTGTTGCATGTTTACTGGCTACTATTTTTCAGCCTTGCATAAGTATCACACGCTATCTTCCCGTTCAAGCCTTCTACTGTATTTAGTCGGTGTCTTGTGGTAAACGTCATCAATGACATGCATGCAATTCGTCAGAACGTCAGAAAAGCAACAATTAAAGTCAGAACTAGGCGCGTAAAGGGCATTCGCTTTGTCAATTGACAAAGCAAATTGGCATTAATTTGAACAATTTCATCATGTTTTCAGTTCCAGAATGGCTCTGAAAGCGTCCACTGAACGTCAGAAAAAGTAACAATTAAAGTAAGAATAAGGCGCGTAAAGGACATTCGCTTTGTCAATTGACAAAGCAAATTGGCATTAATTTGAACAATTTCATCATGTTTTCAGTTCCAGAATGGCTCTGAAAGCGTCCACTGAACGTCAGAAAAATAACAATTAAAGTCAGAACTAGGCGGGCCACCGATGCAGCCGGCCACACTGGGAGCGCCACTGAGATCACGGGTAGCAACTCCTGTACATACTTGGAGCGTCACACCAAGTTCTGGTAATCCTGTGTTTATCCTGGTCTTGTTTAAACATCGAGCGCCACTCCCAACTTGGCGCGCCACCGGTGTGGCCGGCCACACTTGGAGCGCCACTGAGATCACGGGTAACAACTCTTGATGATACTTGGAGCGCCACAGAAAGTTCAGGGGCATGATTGACACAAACCGGACTGTTCATTGCAAGGACAGTGTTTTTATGCCTTTTAATAAACCTGGTTTTAAGTAATGAATTAATGTACCATTCATTTGGAGCAAGCTGGTAAAAAAAAGGCTCTTGAAGCCCGAACTCGATAAGACGCATACGGTAAGAACGTCATTCATTCCGCAGTTAATCAAGACAAATTTGGCAGAAAGATATCCCAGTGCCTGAAGATGACTGAATAGCGAGTGACAGGATGCAGAAATTTAATACGTTCAATAATTACGAGATTCATTTGTTCAAAAATCCTTCGAGCCATGGCTTGTATGCGTACACGCTTGCGTAATAGGCGGCTTCTGGACCGTTGGGATCTGAGCCGCAGAACCCGGCACTGCCCGATCTGACCACACCGAACAATTGCCAGCTGTTGTCGGATTGCAGGCACACAAGTGGACCACCGGAATCACCCTGAAATCACGCATTCTGTTACCGTAAAAACCTAAACAGACCCCCCCCGGAGTAGACCCCCTAATAGGGGTCAGTGATTAATAGAGCTCCCCGGAATAGAACTACAGGGTGAAGTTCTTGTGAATGTATCGTTTGAAAAAATCGATTTTCAAACCAGCACGTACGTAGCAGCTGCTTTCAGTCTGAGCACCTGCTTCCCCGTTGGTAGCACGCGGCCCACGTGCACACACGTTGATGTCAACGTTGACACCATAGACGCGACATTCAGCATCGCTTAGTATGCTTTGGCGCGCTTCGGTCATATGCTGGTACGTGACGTTCTTTCCTGAAACTTAATGGCCGTTTAGACGTCGAACGCAAGATGAGTAAACTCGAACAGTGACTACGTGTGGATAAAACCCATCTGATCAAAATACAAGCTCGCACGCTACTGAGTATACGGTGTACTTCCCTTAGTGCTACGTCTCACTTGTTCGAAGTTGTGTTTCCGCTTCTGCTTTCGTGCTTCTGCTGAACCGCTACAACGGGTTTGTGTCAGTTCCCCATCGGGAAGCATGGCGGGTGCTGTTGTTGGGCAGACAGATCTTTATATTACCGCTCAACACGAACGGCAGACCACCCTCGATAACGGCTATGTCAGCTTGTCATCGTCGATCGGGGCTCCGCCCTAGGCCTACACGACCCCCCACCCCCCATCTACCCCCCAACCTCACACACACCAAACAACACAACAAAACAAACCACCCCCACCCACCACCCCACAACAACACCCCCTCTGCCACATGTCATGAATGGCGCTAACCATAAACCTGCTGGCAGACATTCGCGTCGTAGAAAGATTGGCAGAAGGAGACGTGGCAGATCTGCCGGCAGACGACGTGGCGGTAGGAGAGTCAACTTCGGCAGAGTTGACAGTGAGTTCGTGAAAGTTTCAGCACATCTGGCCCCGGTCCACCGAAGCACCTACTATACCTATAGTAATGTAATACCTACCTGAACATGACCTATACTAAACCTAATGTCCAAAAGACATAGTCATTTTTCCTCGTTTAAACTGAATGATTTTCATGGGTTTGGATATAGGGTTAGGTATATATTAAGTGTAGGTTTAGGTATCATAGGTAATTCGGCTTCTGTCTACCGGGCCCTGTTTTCATTAGAATCTTCAGAAACAATAGTTCTTCTTCAGATGGCAGGGAAGCGATACCTTTTTCGTGGCCCTGGCAGGTGAACATTGGTAACTGTGGTGGTTCGATTTTGTCTGAACGCTTGGTGGTCACGGCCGCGCATTGCAGGTGTGTTCTGTTCATTATTGTCTACATTTGCACTCATCGTGTATGTTCTAAATTTAGTTGCTAAATTGAGCTTCGAAGAAGTATATTTTCAAGTGGCGAACTCGCTGTTACAGACCGAACGGCATGAATGTTGGTGTCTGGCCAGGCATCCATTTGCGATCGCAAGCAATCGGTGTAGCGCCACATAGTGGCAGGATTGTGCATCACCCTGATTTCCGTACCGATGATCAAGCTGACATAGCCGTTATCGAGGTCAATCCGCCATTCGTGTTCAGCGATAAGATCAAACCGATCTGTCTGCCCAACACCAAAACAGCACCTCGCCAAAAATGCTTCGTCACTGGATGGGGAACTGACATCAAACCCGGTTTGTGTAGCATGTGCTTTACGAGACATGAAGCACGAAAGCATGAAGCGGAAACACAACTTCGACACAAGTCGTAGACGTATGCACTACAGTGGAATGTACACCTGTGTATACTTCAGTTAGCATGTGCTGAGCTTGTATTTTGATCAGATGGGTTTTATCCACACGTAGTCACTGTTCGAGTTTACTCATCTTGCGTTCGACGTCTAAACGGCCATTAAGTTTCAGGAAAGAACGTCACGTACCAGCATATGACCGAAGCGCGCCAAAGCATACTAAGCGATGCTGAATGTCGCGTCTATGGTGTCAACGTTGACATCAACGTGTGTGCACGTGGGCCGCGTGCTACCAACGGGGAAGCAGGTGCTCAGACTGAAAGCAGCTGCTACGTACGTGCTGGTTTGAAAATCGATTTTTTCAAACGATACATTCACAAGAACTTCACCCTGTAGTTCTATTCCGGGGAGCTCTATTAATCACTGACCCCTATTAGGGGGTCTACTCCGGGGGGGGTCTGTTTAGGTTTTTACGGTAACAGAATGCGTGATTTCAGGGTGATTCCGGTGGTCCACTTGTGTGCCTGCAATCCGACAACAGCTGGCAATTGTTCGGTGTGGTCAGATCGGGCAGTGCCGGGTTCTGCGGCTCAGATCCCAACGGTCCAGAAGCCGCCTATTACGCAAGCGTGTACGCATACAAGCCATGGCTCGAAGGATTTTTGAACAAATGAATCTCGTAATTATTGAACGTATTAAATTTCTGCATCCTGTCACTCGCTATTCAGTCATCTTCAGGCACTGGGATATCTTTCTGCCAAATTTGTCTTGATTAACTGCGGAATGAATGACGTTCTTACCGTATGCGTCTTATCGAGTTCGGGCTTCAAGAGCCTTTTTTTTACCAGCTTGCTCCAAATGAATGGTACATTAATTCATTACTTAAAACCAGGTTTATTAAAAGGCATAAAAACACTGTCCTTGCAATGAACAGTCCGGTTTGTGTCAATCATGCCCTGAACTTTCTGTGGCGCTCCAAGTATCATCAAGAGTTGTTACCCGTGATCTCAGTGGCGCTCCAAGTGTGGCCGGCCACACCGGTGGCGCGCCAAGTTGGGAGTGGCGCTCGATGTTTAAACAAGACCAGGATAAACACAGGATTACCAGAACTTGGTGTGACGCTCCAAGTATGTACAGGAGTTGCTACCCGTGATCTCAGTGGCGCTCCCAGTGTGGCCGGCTGCATCGGTGGCCCGCCTAGTTCTGACTTTAATTGTTATTTTTCTGACGTTCAGTGGACGCTTTCAGAGCCATTCTGGAACTGAAAACATGATGAAATTGTTCAAATTAATGCCAATTTGCTTTGTCAATTGACAAAGCGAATGCCCTTTACGCGCCTAATTCTAACTTTAATTGTTACTTTTTCTGACGTTCAGTGGACGCTTTCAGAGCCATTCTGGAACTGAAAACATGATGAAATTGTTCAAATTAATGCCAATTTGCTTTGTCAATTGACAAAGCGAATGCCCTTTACGCGCCTAGTTCTGACTTTAATTGTTGCTTTTCTGACGTTCTGACGAATTGCATGCATGTCATTGATGACGTTTACCACAAGACACCGACTAAATACAGTAGAAGGCTTGAACGGGAAGATAGCGTGTGATACTTATGCAAGGCTGAAAAATAGTAGCCAGTAAACATGCAACACACCTATTACTCACTTACCCACACACTTTGTTCTGCTACAACCAGCTGATTGTCTCAAACATCAATGTTGAATTGATCGACGACACCACTTCACGGTGGCATACTGCTGCGGTTCGGATATTGGCTCCGGTGGGTCATTATCTCACCTTTGGATCAGTGTGGGCGTCGTTACTCTAACCGCTCCCACACCTGAAACTTTGCTCACCTTACATTATATATGATGTGTTAAACATCACATAGCTTTATGGCCGAGGTTGAGACAAAAGTTCCAGGCGGCGAGACAGACAGATTGTTGTCAAATATTGCCATTTTTAGTTTTAAATTTGACGTTATTTTATTAAATTATCGGACGTAGTGCAAGATCCCAGTGGCGTTCGTGGAAATATTTTCGGATTTCCTGAAAAATCTGAAAAGCATAAATGTTTCGGTTGGGGGAGAATCAGCTACGTCCGCCAATGAAGGAAGAACGTCTGCAAACACGCAACTGATATAGTGATTAACATGCCCATTATTCAAGCTAAACGAAGCACTCAGCGAAGTGATGCAGGTCGTGACCATAAATCACCACACAATACCACTATCGCCATCGTCGCAGATGATTATTTTTCGCGGGAACCAAGAACGTGCAGGTGCAATGACAGTGGGCGTTGGAAAAATTATAGTATCTGTATTTGTATGAACACTAGTGAGCAAGCAACCGACTGTACAACACAAAGTGCAAACCAGATTGTGCCGGTTTGCCGTCGCTGTATAACGTCTAGGAACGCTACGTTCAGAGAAGATACTACTACGAATTTCAGAAAAACAAGCAGCTGTTCTCAGTGCGTGCACCCGCGCAATCATGGATACAGTCGTGTTCTTCTGGTGCCAAGCAATCAAGACACGCATGCGTCCTGCTTACCATTTTCGCACACGCACGGATCTGGTACAAACAAGCACAGAAACCAGACAAACTTTTCGCAAAAAACCGGCTGCCAGCTGGTGTTGCAACCACATACAGGTGCCTATGTAACACCACCCACCCATCCTATACACGCTGCTGCTCATGCTGACAAGCTACGAATCAGGCGATTCCAGATACGTAATACGATTGCATGCAAGCTGTAGACGAAGTGACTGCAACACCCACCTGACCTGTTGCTGTTGCTACAATGCTCTGGACTTTCTCGGAAATGAATTTCCAGAAACTTAGAGGCAGGTGAGCAGATGCAAACGGTTGAAACAGTCATGTATGGCATGACAATACACGTGTGCAATGAAACTGCAGGCATCAGTACATGTTCGAGCAGGGAAACGTTTCTTAACACGCACCTGGCTGCGACCAGTGCAGTCGTGGTTTGTGAAAAAACGCCAACGAGACACATAAACTCATACACACGCTGCGGTTGCTATCCATACGAAAAAATTTACGTCCATTGCAATTGAACATACATACATATGTATACATTTGTACATAGTAGGCATTTGTATATTTGTCCTTGCGTTCATACTGGCATTAAATGGCAAACTAAACACACAGTGCAGTTGACTGAATGTGTGGTTAAATATTCTGATGTAATATAAACGACAACATGCAACACAAATAAAACAGACAATTTTCGTTGATTGGGAGTCAATACCAAACATGAGTCTATGACACACACCACTCAAATTTGAGTCCCAACTTACAAAAAAAAACTGCGGAGTTGTCTGACTCACGCACAGTGATCAAGGCGATCGTTACACAACTGGAAAAGGCGTCTTGACGTCTAACAAGTAAAATGACGTGGCCAGTCGACCAACGAATATAAATTTATGTGCGTTTTGGTCGTATCGTAATGCGAGGAAGGCCCATGCGCTCATAAACAGAGTACAATACCGCTGGGAGCTCGTCAGATCAAAAGTCATTTATTCGGCTTGACCTCCCTTAACATGTTTCGATTTGATATTAATTTCCGTCATAAAAAGCGCTCATGATTAAAGGAATCTTACTTTCGACAATCAAAATAGCGCGCTTCGATTTTTATGTTAACTTACAACGATCGTGAACTCGTGGAAATAAAAACGATGAGTTAATCAAAAGTTAATATAAGGAACGAATGAACAAATGCTACAGCTCGTTGGACGGTTGCATACACATAACATACATAGCAGTGTGCTGACCGATTTGACTTCTTTTTAACTATTATTCAAATTTGTGTTCGACCGTTTAGCAGTGATGTGCTATGCAACATCACTGGTCAACGCATGCATGCGGCAACAACGTACCAAAAGCATGACGATTACTGTGCCTGGAGTTGCAGAGGCACAGTTAGACAACACCTAACGAGAATTTATGTCCGCTGCGTTGCCTGATCCGTAAAGCACACGCACATGTGATGGAGTAGACCGTCTGCTGTGCGTGTGTGCAGTGTGCTGGCCTGGCCATGTGCATGCCGTGGCACACAAGCTGGGCTTTACGAATCAGGCAACGCTGCGGGCACAAATTCTAGATTGGCTGTTGTAGGATTAATGCAGCAATCACTATTTTCGTTCCAAATCAATCATATCCGATCTGAGCATGGGTCAGTGGTCACGTGCTGGAAAAAGTGACCTGACAACGGTCGCTAGATGCGTAAAGTTGCACGTGAGTATCACCATTCTGCTTTGAACTAAAACAAGTCTGGCTGTGCCAGTTACACCAGATCATAAATAAATAGCCTAACAATGAGTTTGTAAATCAGAATTTGTTGGGGCAGCTGGTGTTTATGACCATGCACAGCCTAATAAGTCCCCATGAAGCAACACATGCCTGGATACGTTTAAACTGGTCGCACTTTATCCAACTGTGTAGTCACGTGCTCCGTAAAACCTGTCAGAATGCATGATCCTGAACAATAAATTTCCATTGCTGATATTTATGATATCGACAATTGACCAATGCACATGACGTACCGTAGCACCGCATAACAAGTAAACAGAGAGGCACATTCTCACAGGGATTGAGTCAGAACATTTTGGCACACTCACACACATTTGCCACACACGCATCAATTGCAAGAATACCAGTCAAAGTTGCAGATAATTGAGGTCGTTTTAGTGAGTGGAGATAAAAAGTGGTCAATCAGTGTTGTGCATGACAGCAGGCAACCATAGCGGGATATGCACATAATGTGACCGGTAGCACGCTTGACAGGCATCGAAAATTTATACCACATCTATGTATGTAGGTTGTGTCAAAGAGCGTATGCATCTAACAACAGCCTGTTCGTGCGTTTAAAAAGAAAATGTAAATGATGAAACATTTCGGAAATCAAAATAATAGAATAATAATGATAGTCATACGTGAATATTTGGGTCTTCAAAATGTAAACGCCGCGTTGCGCATACCAGCAAGCATGGATTGCAGTCAAAACTAAACACCGTTTATTTTGCTCTTTTCGCGGAAGGGTTATGAGTCAACACCAGCATTTCAAAAATAACCTTCAACTTCGAAACAATAACATTCAATAATGGATTATGATTGATTTATTAGACCCTGCAGGGAATAGGTATTCATTTGACTATTATTATTGTCGTCGGTAATTTATAATAAATGTATCGAAATCCGACGACAATTATTATTTAAACTTCGATACGGTGGTAGTGCATGGTGCTGTGGAAAGTGTTGATTGATTGGGCTCCCGGTGAAACATGTGCAAACCGGCGGGAGCAGACCGACGAGCTTATAAATCAAGGACATTTTTCGAAAATGGGACCGAAAACATAATGGCGCGGCACTTTCTACAAAAATTTTGTCTCAATAACAGCCATCAAGGTCCCCTGAGGTATACTTGCTTGAGCATCACAGCATGAGAACAGTATAATAATGACAATAATGCGCACTTTCCATGCTCTGTCCATGCAATGACCCGTTATTACAGATCGACATTACTTTACTTTTCTCCATCGCGAAATAAGGATGCCAAATATGACGGTACCAACTAATATATTTTTGGAAGGCATGACAATGTAGTTATTATTCTATCTTTTTCAGTTGTCCCATTAGAAAACAGAGTGAACAATTGTATTTGATTGGATTTGCCTGTACCTCGTATGTATTATATTCTGTAAATGTGTGTACCCGAACCCCGGACCCCCTGGACAGTTCTTTGTTCTTGACGCGCACTTCGGGGTGGACTAAGACAGAGATGACAATACATAGATGATCACTCAGATTGCAAGTGGAGAAATGTACAGAATTGTATAGATAATGAAAAGTATATACCTGCATGACAAAGGGCCTTGACCAGCGTTGCCCATTTCACTTCTGCATGTGAATAGACAGCCCTGGCACAAAGGAACCGACGGTAAACTATCAATTTTTCAAATGAACAGGCCGTTAAATGGGTGTAATCGGTGGGTTCGGGCTACCATAACCATAACGTTGATGGCTGGAGCATCAGCACCAACAATGAGTGACCATGCGGATGGAAAGTTGCTCACAGATTGAGCAGCAAGTGAAGTGTCGCAGAAATGAGTTGAAATGGCACTGGTTGTTACATGAAGTACGGTAGGCAACCCTGTAGCTATAGCACAGGTACGCACAAGTGCACACGCACGGCTGCACGCACACAATGGATGACATGCACAGGGTCGGGGACCACCAACGTTGATTTGATTGGTGACGGCGCCGATCGATTCATTTTCGTCATAAATTCGCTCAGTGATTAACATAACATGGGTATACCAGCGGTCGACTGGTCATTACCTGACAACAGACACTCAATAAACAAGGCGCTTGGCCCTGAACAAACCCGTGCTGTTTTTTGCACGGATGTCCACCGAACAAAAAATATCTGCAAAACGAACTGTGCCACCAAAATAGTTTTTAGCATCAATATGCAGTGACTCTGTTGTACCACCTTGAACACCGTCATTATGGTCCGGGGACATCGTTGCGCGTTTTGACTTGGTCGCGCATATTTTCAACTATAGCTTAGGTTTAGGCTAGGGCTTAGACTTATAGGCTTGTGATTGAGCTTAGGCTTAGGCTTAGGCCTACGCTTCGGCTTAGGCTTAGACTTAGGCTTCCAGCTTTCCCCAACAGCCGGATATGTTGTACTTCACATAATGCGCGACCATGTGACAAAGAGCGACGATGTCTCACAACCGTCATTATTCGGGTAATTTGAGGACAGGTAAAAATTTTGATCAAAGCGAAATTTCCGCCGTGATTAAGAGGCTCAAGTAAAAAGGAGGAACCATCCAAGGAGGCTGCTGGCACAACACATGTCATCAGAGGACAGTGCACAATTATGATGACGAAACATGAAGCGCCCCACGGTGTCTGCCTTTTGACTTATGAAAAATCTGGTCGTAAAATGTGCTCGAAGAAACATTTTTTGATAAATGACGCTTGTTATGAACCGCAATTGACTGAACATCTCATGCAAGAACCAAGTAAGGACATCGGTTGACCTTAAAAAACCTGGTTTGGATTCCCAGGAGCTACAGAGCTGTCGGACCACACAAATCATCATCAATCAATATTTGCCTCCAGAGACGAGAACAACGAATCCCGTACCAATAACCATGTGGGTGGTAACCATTGCGATATGATGTTACATCCATATCTTCTGCACCTACAATAGGTAACATCATTGAAGCAGTGATGTTTCTCGACATGAAGAAAGGTGCAAGTTCAATTTGCATATTGAAACATTTTCAAAACTGTCAAAAACAGCAAGATTTTGCACAGTTCGCAGTTGAATATTGGTTCAAGATTTGGGCTATACTGTACGCATGCTTTGCATCAGGCAACGGTTCTAAACAGGGGTTCTGGAGATACATAAGATTGCACAACAATACAAACTGGCCGAAAATTAGCTTTCAGACAATGACAATGAGATACGTTAGGGAGTCGGTAGTCTTGCCTGACTCATGAGTATTGGTCATGACTCAGTAGCCGAAATGAGAAGCAGTATGTAGTTGAGCAGCGCGGCAAAAATCAGAAAAATCGTAATGCGAAACCAAAACCAACTAACACGGCGGTAGTGAGATTTCAATGCCACAGAGTGGAGCGGTGTCTCAAGCTTCACTCTTTCAAAGTCCATAGTCACCGTGCAGCGCATGATAGACTGTGCTTTTACGGACCAGGCGTGCGCTGCTTGAGAGAAAAGCAGTGCGCCGGAAAATCTTGTGCAGCCGACGCTAGCGCACGGACTTGCAAACTTCACTTGTGTGGTATATGCTTGTGGTACGGTCATCATAACATAACACAGTACCAAATACCTAAATCGGGTTTGCGATTGCGGGTGCGCGTGCAAGCAGCTAGGCGCACAGGAAGCAGCCATCATGCAAAAACAGCGCAACGATTTATCAACGATCTCGTCGGTTGTGGTGCACTCAAGAGAGACACGATACGACAGACTCCAGCACCCACATAATCGGCGTTGGTCAGAGTTCGGACATGCATGCACCATGCGATAAAGGGCTGTTCCCACCATGGTTAATGACGTGTCCCGATATTAGCTAAGAAGTGACTACTGTTCCAGAAAGCCAGCCTGCCACTCTTTTAAAGCCGTGCGCGCCAGCTTCTAAGGAAGCGTGTAAGATAGAGGACCACTGCGCACGCACATGGGCGCCAGTCGGCATTTTGGCCGTTTGGTACGATTGGTCGGGCGCATGTTGGGTGCATTTGACGCTTGAGTACCCTGCACGGCCAAAAGGACCCAATGAAAATTGTCAGGGTGCATGCTTGTAAGCAGTGCCCATTGACGACAATGGTATAGAGCTTACTGAGACTGCCAGTGGTCTTCTTGACTGCAACACACCCGCTGCACCGGATAATCTCGTAGCACATAACAATGTGGAGAGAGCATGATAGGCTGACTGCATGCACGGGGCTCTCGAAGAAATTATGCCTAAGACACAAGAAGACTGATGTGCGAGCGCACGGAATTAAACGGCCGATTCGGGGTTATAGCGTGCGTCTGTGAGCCTCCATGGCCCCCAGCAATAGGCTGTAAAGCGTGCGCGAGGCACAATACACGGACTATAACCAATGGTATACACTGAATGTTCTGACCCAACCATATCAGTACATGACCAGCATCGGTGCATATGAGCACCCAGCAGCTGCGTGCGTTAAGAAAGGGCGAGCCAACCAGCCAGCTAGCCGTGGCAGCTATGCCCAGTCAAGCAGCCGGCAGGCAAGTAAATGAAACGCCACAATGCACTTGCACATATTATGAACGCTTCATGTTGGGTACAGCACTGCATCGATAGTGACTTCCTACAATATGGTACCCACTAACAGCAATGATGCATGACCATATCCGGCCGCATGCCTTTCATGCATCACTGCATACACAGACAGACAGGAATGGGCAAGATAATTTTGACCATGTCATGAAGCTGGTGGCCAAATGGGACAGGAATCAGAGTGATGATGTTTCAATTGTGTACACAACGTGAAGCATTTGTGTCTCAGCCTGCTATCACCAAATGCAACTCACGGCTCTTCGGCTACTTGCATGGTACACATGCACAGTCGACAGTATATAAAAGCGCATATGTCGTGTATAAGACAACACATCGTAAAACAGCCGCAAAAGCATGTGTGGGCACAAGCGGGGCACATGCCCCTTTCGTCGTGTTGCTTCACTGACTGTACCGAGTACGCATAAAACTGCAAACGAACCCAAACCTTAATAATACACTGCCATGCTACTGCCATGCCAGGGCATACAGGTGAAAGAAGGCATTGGTTTCAGGCCGTCGTGGTACCATGCACATATTGATTACACATTGAGCACGTGAGGCACACGACCTAACCAGCAGATACGGTTTGGTATACGAATATGAAAAGCAGCAACTACCGCCGCCCTTGGGTCGACCTGGTAAACCTGATATTCTTTGCACCAAAGATTTGGTTGTATGACTCGTTAGTGCCCGTGCAGCTGGCAAAACTGTGGTTTGAAGCCAGTATGACTGGGCCAAGTTGGACCATTGCCAGTGCAGTCTCACTTGAAACGGCATTGTCTGTTCACACTGTTGCAAAACACTGGTGAAATTTGCAACTAGGTATAGCATGTGTAGAGATAATGTACCAAAGCGGATTTTTAGCACGAACGACGCAGAAAATGACAGACAGGTCAGTTGTCAATTCAGACTGTCAGGTATGAATAGTTTCCGATTCGGTGCCTGCCGGGACTATTTCCTGTGGTGGCTCAAGTCATAAACGACAGGGAAATGGGCATTGAAAAAGAAAAGAATAAGCACTGAACTATTGCGAAATCGAAATGTCAGTTGGACGACAACTAACTCACTTCATTAACTGGGGTGCCCTGCTGGGCTGATGTGGTACACTTGTTGTGCGTGTGCAGTGTAATGGTTGGCAAATGGTCCAATAATAACAGAGAATCAACAAAAGTTCAACAACCACAAAAACCATGATGAAAACATGTTGATATACACGCAAGCCACACAGCGAGATTCAAAATTACGTTCTTGCCAAGCACATACAGTGTGCGTTTCCAGTGCACCTACATGCTAGTACATACACGTATGCACATGCATACAGCCATGAAACTTGGCATGGTGCCAATACGTGGCTACATGTACACCTCGTTTGGCTGGCTGGTTGCTTGTCTCTCGCAGCAGTGTGTGTGTGCTGTACCTGCGCACAAACAGTCGGCTTTTACGATACAGGGATATATTTTGTTAGGTATGCATGAGCAACACAATCATTGCGCATTGTGTACACCTGTTTCGCCCCTGGATGAAACGCTAATTTGTGGCTTGCAGGTGCGGCTGACATATGGACGCTGCTTAATCGACTGTAAAGAACCGCTGCCTGTGAACCGCGCAAACGTCGCCAGGTAACAGTCCAACTCCTGAATGTTTGAGCAACCCCAAGCTACAAGCTGCATACCAACCAGGTTCTGTGGCGTGCGGCGGAAATTTATTGTGTGCAATCGGCGAAATGATTAAAGACAGCATATTGGCTGTTCATGCTGCTTGCGCTTGTTCACCTTTGCGTGACAATAATGTACCCTATCGGTTGTCGACACCAAAAAGCGCCATTTGAAGGAGGGAAAATTTGTCGATTTCAATCTTTGGTCCTTTTTCAAAGCGCCGCACGCCACGCGCAGTCGCAGAAGAGGTACAAGGTGCAGTCAGGTGCAAAATATGGTTGTTGTCCAGCAGCGCTTTTCAATACTTTGCAATATTAGTTGCGGTTTTAAACACGGTGTTGGGGCGCGTTGCTGTGCTAAACTAATGGAACAAAATACACCAATGGAAAGCAACGGTAAGTAACATTGTCAAACGTCAATGTCGAGCTGAAATAGTGCCAGTATTTTTGTCGCAAACAGCGAGCAACTCAGAATTCTGTTTTCATCAGTATATCACAAACGCGCATTCACTCCGGTCACACAGCAGCAATGCGCAACTGAGAGAAAATAATACCGACAACATGCGCCAGTACAAACAACAACATACACGCATTTACATACCTACTGTATTATATGGCATGTGCGGTCATGAAATGCCGGCCATGGCAATTTTAAGACCGTTTACGGTTTAAGTTACAACAGAACGTTGCACAGAGACCTCAAACTCCGGCCAACGAGTTGTGAGGGCGCAGTGCACCGAGTCTGATTAGAGTGTTTCTCTCTCTCTGTGTGCAGCGCATTTGCGTGTAAGTCGCATTCACGCAGCACAAGAGCATTAGCCATGCTTGAATAGACAAAGCATTGTGCTGACATAGGGTTGTCCAAAAGTTACTCAACAATGGGTTACAGTGCGTATCGACAGATGCATGCAGTAGTCAGTCTCGGTCAGTATGTATCGACCTTATTTGGACCACCCTGTAAACGCGGTCAAGTCACGTGATGCATGTATGTATACACCACACGACGCATGTAAGGTGGCTGATTGATAACGACTTTGTGAGTTCGACTTGGCTTGAAATTATTATCCGCATATCGCGCTGTTGCCTTTGTTCCTCCACATGAATGAACGAAAAGAAAAGAAAAATGAATGTGCACATAACAAATAGTAATATATCGCAAAGGCTGAAACTGAAGCCAACTGCTGATTGGCTGCAATCAACACGGCACGACAAAGGCTTTGTTTTGGCACAATGGCGCGAAAATTTTAAGTAATTATGGAAACGTATGCAAGGTGATCACTTGGTTTTGTTGTGGATTGTGGCTACTTTCTATACTATTTTTGTCTTAATACATTCTCACTCAGACAAATCCTTGGTAGCGACATTTTTGGGGCACAGAAGAGCACGACAATATGTATACCAAAACCAAACAATAAAAAGATGCCGAAATGACTAATAGCCCAGCATAATTCTGAAAATAATTTTTCATCATATTGCGGCTGCGTGACTTTCAGCCTTGAGCCTTCAGTCTGTCTAAGGATCAAAACTGAGCTTTGTTCCAATAAAATTCAAAAGAAACATAAATCTTACGGTATAATACGAACGTTACAACATTCAAAATTCGTGATATAAAGCACAGTTAATACGCTTTAAAATACAAGATCAATTATAGTGAATATATAGGTCCTATGCTGTATGTGTTTGGCAACAGTCCAATCTCGTTTGATGGTCATTGAACAACGCTTATTTATTATTGATAAATCGAAGTGACAGAGTATTTTGATGGGTTATTAATTTTTTGAATGTTTGTGAGAATGGTTGCAGCATTTACAGAGGATTTTGAAGAAACATGACGCTCATATGGGACCAAAATTGTTTGATAGTCTTTTTAAAAAGGTAGTTCAAAACATTATTGATGTTCTAAAGTCTGAAATCAAGAAAAGCTGTCGCGTCTACGACAGAAATTTTTATACTGGTGCATTATGTACACATAATAACACAATATTGATAATGTATGCTACCCTACATCAGGTACACACGTTTGTGTTGAAAAATGTGGGTAGCCCTATTCAACGCCTGTCTCCTTTCACAAAAAATTGGGAGCGGGCAAATCATAAATCTCACAATTTTTGCAATTTTTGGCGCCAACGCATTGCCTGGGTCGCTGCACGCTCTTGTCAGCAACTAAGGGAAGGTGGACATGAGACAAAATTCATTCGCTTGGAATAAACGTAAAACCGTTTTAGGTAGTGGTGGTGGTCCATCGAAAAAATCATTCCGACTTTCAAAATTGGTTGTGTGGTTGTGCAGTATGAACAAGCGAGCTTCCAATTCAGCTGCCATAAAAACGAAAAACCATCGGTGGTGGTACACACGGCCCCGCCAGTATGCAACACGCACACAGGCGGATTCGGATGGAGTGAAGTTGTTAGGGAACGCAAAGGAACATGAAGTTTGAGACTGCAGACATTGTGAACAGTCTTTTATATGTTCAGTTTTTCTTAAGGTTTCTTAATTTGGTAACTCAGATAGTGGAACTGATTCCCGCAGACGAAAATGTATTTTCAGTGTACCTACATGGCCGACGCAAAGTACCAGTGAAGAGCCGACAGCTTATGAAGAAAGTAAGGCGATACCCACGCTGTCGGTGTGCTGGTACACCGCAAAAACATGTGTTAGACTTCAAAAAGACAAAAGTTCATATGACCAAGCCAGGCAATTCAAAGGTGAAATACCGCCCAACCGACCAGAGTCTGCATTTCTAATGGCTCGCCTTGTCAGATCAAGTTTAACATAGTGGGTGACAACTGCGGGTTAATGCACTAATCTTTGAAACATTAACCTTTCCATGCGGTTTACTTCAAGCGTGTTATCTTAGCAGCGATTGAATGTTTCAATTTGTGGCGTTGACTTCTGATTCCTCGAATGTTCCAAAGCGGGGCATCGAATTTCCAGCCCATCATCGGACCGCAGCTGCAAAACATTTGTAAAACGTTTAGGTTAACGGCACTAGGGGCCACTGTGACGAAAAAGAAGCAAATGGGTACAGATCCTAGACAAAGAATGTGAGATACATATACAGGAACACACAGTTACACTACATTGTGTATGAGGGTATTGTTCTTATTTTTGTCGCAGAGGGCACAATTTTTAAAAATGGTTGTGGACCTGATCAGAAAGTAGCCGGATTACAGAGCCGATAACATATTACATACATATCCAATTTCAAGCACGGAAGCGTAGGGCTGAGAACATGTGGTTACAATAAGATTTAGGCGAATTTATATGCAATGTGAATTGGCCAAATTCGCTGTCATACTGTTGCATTCAAATTTATGATTCTATGTTATTTGGGTTGAGACATCAACCAGCTGGATACAAGCGCGCACAAGCAGGTGGTGTGATGCAAAAAGAGCACGGGTGTTTCTGGTCGTTGAACTTGGTTTATTGTGTCTCCCGTGAAGACAGCAATGTTTTGCTGCTTAAAAGCTGCTTAAACCAAGACAGAAGGTCGCCAGCAACGCACATACTGTAAAATGTGGTAGACTGTCTTGCTTTATCTGTCCTGTAACACAATATTGGCATGCCCAGTGCAAAGCTAGAAACCGAGCTTAGAGAGTGACATGATTTACTTGGTGCACTAGCCGCTTTTAAGTTGCTGTTCGCTCCCAGGCTAGACACAGTCAAAGCAGGATCGTGACGCGACCGCAATAGCGTGCTCCCCCCTTTAAACATAACTGACATTGACAGGATGAGCGTTTTCGCACTTGTCAGAAACACTGACGGATTAGGTGCAGCATTTAAAAGTCCTCCTCAGCTTGTGGGATATAAGTGGGGGCTGTTCTATGTCTCAAAGCTAATAGGCACTATATTATAAACAAAACGGGATTTTTGGTTTAATCACTAAGATTATGGTCTGTTCTCTATAAACACTGCATTCAATGGTAATCCAAGCCGAGGATCATGTTGTTAAGTTGATTTGGTAAGACAAGAAGGGCGAGAAGAATGATTGATTGTTTATGTTAGCCTTCGACAGGCTGCAGCACATACTGTAAATGGTGTTTAGCATCACAAAGCGATGTCATAGCATACAGCAAAGCATTGTTTGACTGACACCTTTGGCCCTGGGGGACGCGCTAAGTGAAAGTAAACATCGCGATAGCATTGGTGCAGACAGGAAAACTTTCAGAGCTTGTTTCTTGAAAGGGCTCGCTTTGTATTGTACTACTGCCCTCATCAATAGCAAATATCGGTGCATATGGTAATGTTGACCAAAACGGGAAATGAGACATGGTCGTCAGATAACATGCTATGTCATACAAAACGGTGCTTTCAACTTTGAGTAGGGGTACATAACGACCATTTACAAATTTTGAAGCTATTTATGTACTGTATGTGCTTATACATAGTTGATTGGAGGTATACGATGCAGATGCTAGCACCGTTTCACAAATGAGCCTGAAACCTCAAACAGTCATTGCATTTGCAAGTGGCGCCTTTTAGAATCTGTGCAATATTGCTGGCAGCACTTTACAAAAATAAACAACACAGGCATAGCTGGAGGTGCAAGGAAACTGCCGGCAGCCACAATATTTTGCAATTATGCACACACGCACACGCTCCGGGTGAAATATGAGACGTTACATGGCATAATTGGGAAGTTTCTGATGGCAGAAAGAATATTTTGAAACAGTGACGGTTTTGTGCTCATGGATGGCCAGCCGCCCAATATCCAACCAATGTTCAAGCATTAGTTGGCTAGCTGGCAGCTTAACCCACCATGCGACAGACTGCAATATTGTGTGTTTATGTGTGTGTGCCGATGTTTAGTTTACATTAACGTCGTGGACGACATTACATATCGCCTACGTCCGCATGACATTACCCACTGCTCCCAAAGCCTTTTTACATCCAGATTTATACATATTGTAATGCTGCTTTTACATCTCTATCACAAAACAGATGCGGACATGTACATGTAACCTACCGTATGCACAGTACACCACGCGTTTATTGTTGCTTACGGCCAAAAATCCGAAATTGGTGACTGAAACTACTCTGATTAGACCCGAAAATCTTGTAGCCTCGTGCGAGTAAGCGAAAATGACGCTGCGAACGAACATGCTCTTAATGGCTGCAGCACATTGGTGCCGGACTGTGGATACGCGCAACGGGTTGAGAGATTACATTGACGTTGAAAATTCGGCTGGCAACGGTGCATTGCAAAAAATTCAGGCTTTCCGCCTAAAACACCACCATTTTGATGAAAATTTGCATTTGTACATATATACTAAGCGTACAAACAAGCAGGCAGACGTCTCAGCTCTCTGACAACAACGAACCCCCGTGTTTGCACAAGGACAGATACAGGACCCATCTCCTAACGGTTTTTATGTCTTGAT
The DNA here is from genome assembly GCA_030248065.1 of Rhynchonema sp. JSB1_4. NCBI lineage: Eukaryota > Metazoa > Nematoda > Chromadorea > Monhysterida > Xyalidae > Rhynchonema > Rhynchonema sp. JSB1_4. The sequence continues at coordinate 20,979 of JASAMV010006993.1, forward strand.
ATCGGGTATTGGGTATTATGGTAAGCTGTTGTGCTTCACCACACGGTGAAAGCCCGATAACACAATCGTATAACGCAATTGCGAACCAACAAAGCAGCCTGTGTTTATGCGACCCACCGAAACAATATCATAACTAAACATCCCATTCCAACGTAATTGGTCTTCGGAACAAACCACGCATATACAAGCTGCACGGATTTCCGGCCATAAGATTTCAACCATAGCCGCGCACCATGTACAGCCACATTGGTCAAATTTAGGTTCTTTCACAGGATGTTGAGCTAAAAGGCAAGCAAAGGACAGGTACTGTACATTACTATGGTGGGATCCAACAGGACATGTCCATGGGCATACGGTACGAAGGCCGAGTACCGAAAATTAACTTGCCTTTGTCTCGTTTTACGATTTTCATGGCGATTTATTGAAATTCAGTTCAATAAACACAAGTGCTCGCTGAGTATAGCAACAAATGAAAATAATAAAAGTCGGCAAGCATAATGACAAATGAATAATGGCTGGCTTTAAAAGGTACACCTATACATACATACAACGGAATAAAACATTCATAAAACGAGTCTTCTTTCACAGAAGATTCCTGATTTGTCACCATATCGTGCGACATCTAACTGTTGGCTTATGATTGGTGTTTGAGACAAACTGTCAAGACAGGTTGTATTTATGATCCTCATGTGACGTTAACAAAATGTGCAAAGGTACATTACTGTATGTACATGTATGTACGTACGTGATCGTATCTGATCGTAGAAAGAAGAAAAGCGCGCCCCGATCGTCGGGTGCAGGTTTATGCGTCAAGGCCATGTTTTTCGGTGTTTGAAATTGGCCGAAAAAATTCTCTGATGTGAAACCATAAACTATACAATATGCCGATACTAAAATATCTAAGCGAACAGGCGCACAAGTTTACGCTGGTTGCACGTGTAAGACCACCCCAGTCAAACGCAAACGTTGAACAACGCAGAGATTAGAAGGTAGACGTTCCTAAAGCTGGTGCGGCTGCCTGCTTTTGACTTACACGCTCAGACCATTGGTCAAGCTTCAAAAGAACCGATCTCAAAAATACTCACTGCACATGAAACATGCACTTTAAGTCTGTTTTCATGACTTTGCAACAAATTGGTGCACGTCCACGAATGAGTTGGCAATCGCGACCGCTGTGGTTTACGAAAATATTGGACACGATGGTGGTGCAAAATGAGCGGGCCAACTTTTACGAGCATAACATGGCCATGACGTGTGTGCTAAAATGTGCGACGACAACTTATGAATGTTTGAGGAGAGACATTATGGCACTGTAGATTGGCACGGTTGAATGACAATGATCCATCGGACATGTACCTACAACTTGGTCTGGAAGGGTGTGGACAAAAAGTGACCGAAGTTTGACGAGCGACGGACGGCCAAGATTTTTGTATTGCCGAAACGCGGCAATACTACAAAAGCGAGAGATGTGTTCCTTATGTACACACAGCAATATATTTGTAATATCACACATTTATTGGCAGCGGTCGTGTAGAATATGTACACAAATTGTGTGTACTTTTTACAGCCGCACACGTGCGACTGAGTATGCGCGCGGCCACACAAAGTGCAGAGCAAACAAAACACGTGTCAACTCGAAACGGTACGATGCACAGGACCAACATCGTCTTTATTTGTTCTCACTATCTGGGACAGTTTGAAACATCACGGGGCCATCTATCACTTCCCCAATACCGGAAAATTACAGCAATGTTGATGGGCAAAAGGTCTGTGAAATATCAATGAAGCGCTGTCAGCGAATAAGGCACCACCACGCACGCGGAGCTGTACACGAATGTTGATATTTGACAGAACGGGTGCGCAATCACAGATCTACCGAAATCAAAGCTGCTCCCCTCATCAGAACCAGGAGCAACCGTAACCCGACACCCAACCAAGACCAACCGCGTAATAATGAATTCAGAACGGACTGCTGCGCTTCAGCTGTGGCTCGGTCGTAATATTATTTCGGCCATCCGCCACCGACGTGGTTTGACGGTCATTAAAATTCTGTGCGGTAACGCCAAACGCAAACCATAACCGCATCTAATATTTATATCGAATCGTGGTCTGAAAATTATAGGCGACTTTTTTAATATAAAATAACAACAACACCGTTCACGGATGCTGGAATATTTTCTGACCAGATGTGCAAAGGAATGGTGTAGGATGACTTGCCTTGAAAATTCATGGAAGCAAAGTCCACAGCCAACATCACTGCGGTCAGGGAGCAGCAGTGAACGAAAACGGTGGCAGTAAAAATACAATAGCGATGAAACGAAATAGGAGGTTCGAGTCGGACCAAAAAACAGTCCACGTTGTAAAATTTAACACCTGCGTGCGTTTTGGGCCGTGATGCATAAAGCGCTCCCATATAAAGTGCAAAAAAGATACATACACTCATATATGTAAAAAACAAAACATAATACATCGTATACACACTATCGAATTATATGGTATTGGTATGCGAACCCTTTTCTGTATACTGTTGTGTTCGCAGATTGCAAAGTATATATGTACAGATGCTCTTTTATTCAAAGTTCGCGCATTGGCGGGACGAGACCCTCAACCCAATCCACCGATTACCAACTTCTGATGATGCACCTTGTACTAATGCGCATTATATCTGTATTCTGCATAACCTAATGCACACTGCACATTGTACAGGACGAATGTGCAACCGAGGTGTAACCGAATATTTGGTCGTTGCCTCCGATCAGTGGTACGCAGACAAAACAGGTACAATGACATCAAACAGTTTATCTCAACACAAAAGTTACTGATGAAATTTTTACACAGCAGCTGTCAACTGGGACAGGGATACTGTATTACAGTAGCAGCAACGTTGTTTACAAATTAACAGTGGCACAATTGCCCTATGATATTACCAATTTGTGAGCTGCGCAGCAATTGATAAATTATTGATTCGCAAATTAGCACATTTGGGAATCGATTAAGCATGAAATCTAATAATGTCTACCTATATTTTAGTCAGGATTTTAAAAGCAAACAGTCACTGCAAAGCCGTATGCACATTTGCTCCTGCAGATATTGAGCAGTGCGAAGGCGACGAGCTCACGGATTCTGCCACACCGAATTCCTTTGGGGTTCACGCTTTGAACATCCAAGCTGCACGGTGCATTTGTAAGCGAAAACAAGTGTTGTGAATAATGTGCAAAAGCTTTGTGCGAAACTGACAACTACTATAAACTACGTGGCTGCTTTCACAATGCATGCGGGTTGCGGGTCAAGGAAATGCGGGCCTGGAAATACTGAGCACGCACCAGATGAATATGGGTTTCGATAATTCCCTAATTCCCCAATCCTTAAACTGTCAACCTCCATGCTGGCGCTAGAAAAGTAATATTAAATATTGCGTTTCCGGTTGATTAGGTATGAAAAGTGCCATTGCGCATATTGCCTATATCCCTGCTGTGCAAGAGCTACAGTTTCGTTTTTTGGGTATACCGCGTAACATAATGATTCACAAATCCGATCCTGGTACCAGTCCGGGACCCATCAATCTGAAGCTTCATTGTGGCTGATTGGCAGCAAAACCACACAGGCGCACCGGCAAGGAAAGCGATTGGAATTGCAATTCAGAAATGCAGCCAAGCTTGAAATATAATCAGACAACACAGGGGCACGCACGCGCCTGCAAAACAGCACGAAGAACAAGGCGCCACCGCGTGGCCATGAAAAATGTTTTTTTCGCACGAATGAAGCTAAAAATGTCTATTAGTGTGCAAACTAAAAGGGAACAAACGGGCCAATTCAGACATATGGAAATAAGTATATAAAAGTTAGTCTCCTTGAACCTAGTGTGCCACAGCCACACAGCGAAATCAAAGAAGAAGCTTGAAGATAGGAAGTGTCAACTGCACTAAAATTTTAGTTCCCTAACTCCAACTTGTGCCTAATGATGACACCTTTCCTGCATAGATGTATGTACAATGTACATGTATGTATTATATGTAGTAGATGAAGCTTAGCAGCAGAATTCGGAAATGTTTCGAAATCAGCAGCGTAATTTGGTAATACAACCGGAGGCCACACGAGCACGCATAATGAGACGCACATGTTTGGTTCCATCGTTGAAAACGACCAAGATCAGTACCATTGCTCAGCTCATACAGTATTTGAGTAGGCATCCGTCTGGCCTGTAGGTTCATTAGCGAATCGGCATATTGTACCGCATAACAGTGCAGCTTAGGAAACGCGATTGCTATACAGATAAGACAATGTTGTTTCATGCACAAAGCGATCTGACCCACATCAGCGTTTCGGTGAAAAAACCGATTGAGAAGCATGGTCAAATAATCCAGTACATCGAGCAAGAACGTGCGAGAGGAAAATGAAGCACCAGGTCGACTTGGCTGCTCCAAAGCAAAACGAATGGAAATTCACTGCAAATTACATAGACATAGGCATATACCTTGAAATTGGAACAATGGCGTGCGTGCTTTGGTTTCTGTGGAGCACGCAATCAGCGCGCGACGGACATGGACCTGTACAATGTGTACGACGTCCGACTGAATCAACCATGCTTCTTGGCAATCGTTGACGGCCACGCGGAAGACGCAATAAGCATGCGTATAGGTACAAACATGAATGAGGCATGAGGGTGTACCGCAGTCGGAGCCCTCCAATGACCATGACGATTGCACGTCAGGCACAGAACAGGACTGCAACTGAAATGACACGTTCTGCTTGCGCGCCGAATCGGCCCCATTCAACCGCATGCCACCTCCACCCGTGTGCAACAATGTAATCACATCTTCAATCTCACAAACGTAACGAATGCGAATGAACACATTTAGCACGTGTGATCAAGACATGTAAAGACTAAAATCGTATGTACATGTTTCTAAAATGTATAAATGTATTCGCGTATGATGAGAGCTGCCACTGGAAACTTCGTGTCTAAAAAGTTATCGCGCGGCAGAAAAGTAGCGCAAAGGACGAGAAAACTTTAGAAAACGTACATATATTCCCATTTATACGAATGCATTGTGCTCATTTTGGCCATTGTGCATTCGCTCGCATGCATTAATTTGTCAGTTGCATTCACACATGAGGTGTGCAGATGGAATTACCTATACCTGCACGTTGTTACACTTTTCAGCGCCGCCTGTTGTAAAACTACGCACTGTGCACTTCGATGTAAATATAGTATAATATGTACATTGAACATTTAGAAATAATTTATATGCAAAAACATTTTTGTGGTTTTTGTTGACGATACGCGTGCGGCCTTGTTTATGTTTTTTTCTCGAAAAATTGGCAGAACGCTACTTATTGGCATGGCACTGACTGTTTGACGCATGTTGCGCAAAACACTGATTATGTGCCTAGGTTCTGACGGTATTAGTACAGTACATATATACATATAGTTACAGATCATGAACTTACCGTGCACCAAACGCACGGAAACAATGTGCTGAAGATGAGCATTACGGTTGCCATAAGGCCTCTGCACCTATGTACGACAGGAAGGAGTGTGCACAATAATTCAAGTTGTTTCGGCATACTAATGCTGTCAACGCAACTGACTACGGTGCAACCCTCTTTATAGCGAAAACATATACCATACATATTTGTCAAGTCCGGGAGCTAGTGAAACGTATCTGCGCACCACAGGTCAAGCATCAAAATGGTCCATCAGCAAGCACAAATGCGAGAGAAAACGGATGACCATACTCTACCTATAGCTCAGAAACAAGACTGTTCGTCTGTTTTCAGTATTATGGTATTGTCTTTGTAGTTTTGGGTCTGAAATTTAGTAGCTATACCCATTCTTGATCCGCAAAACGGTTTCGCGTTCAGAAATGATCTCGTCACGTACAAAATATGACTTGTGTGAACATCTTGTAAAATCTTTATGGTATTCTTTATGGTGACCAACGTGACCGGTTTCCGTTTATGTCACTATAAAGAAGGTAGAATGTTTAACGTCTTACAGTACTGTGATTAAATCAGATCGTCAAATCTTGTTGTCATCTCATGTACCATTTCTCGAGTTCATTTGGGGGCTGCTTGAGTTGACCACAGGGTATGACGACTTGATTAGCCTCTTTATACTAGTTTGCACTCATCCCATGACGTGTGCATACAGGGCCCGGTCAACAGAAGCGGATTACCTTAACCTTTGCACTAACACTAACATTAACACTTACACTAACACTAACATTAACACTTATGTACACTAACACTTGCACGAACCACAGGCAGTTGCGTCAATAACAATAGTTTTAGCTGCTGTTTATTGCATCAAGGTCCATGTAGCGCAGTGGCGACGCATGTCTCCGCGCAACCAAATAGTATGTATTGAATACCTATAGTTGTAAGACTATTTGCCGTACTATAAACTTAAACTTACACATGTAACGCAACAAATAAAACTACGCATGTTTTCGACATCTACGCGCATGCCCACAATTGCGTAGGACCCACGGCAGGCGAACTAAAGTGAAGTGAAAAACCAGATCAAGATCTTGTGTACACGCGTGTGGTGCTCCAAAAACGCGACCACGTATCCACAACTGTAGTAATTTTTCGGAAAAAACGCGCGCGCCAGCGTACGCAGTGCACCATGCAATGTTTTGGACGAATTCCAAAATTTTGCAAACAAAAAATTGAATTGGCGCCTGAAGTTATGCTATGTTTAGACATAGAAATAGTGCGATTGCATCTGGGCAGAATGGTGGTAGAGTGAATAGCGGGGCGAACGCATATGAAAAGCAAGTTCACTCGTCTTCGCGGGCTATTGGTAAAAAGAGACTACAGAAGCAGTCCGCACTTACACAGAGTTTTAGTTTGTCAAAATTGCGCAAATGCTATGAACCACCTGTGTAAACTGCGGCAGCAAATAACCACATTGTTGGCTACCTGGCGCACACAGATGTTGCATTAACGTCAAGTCAAAAGCATCTCAAAGTACTACTTATACACATACATGGTAGTCACTGTGCTGAAACAAACATCTGCTCGCTTGAATGGAGATAAATCAAAATTTGTGTTTTTCACACCGACGACCACCGGTTTCGAGCGTAGTAGGTGTATCGATTGGCGTGTTCCTCACAACGAACGTTGATGCGCACACTGTTTCAACGCGCGCGCGTTTTTGGGCTGTTTTGTTTTGGAGCGGTCGCGTTGAAAAACAATTGCGCACCACTCTGCATAGCGGTGGAAACGATCAACCTGAGCGTGATTCTGGGTTCTTTCAAATGCAGTTCACAATCTGCGGCGTTGATATACTTTCTTGCGCTGAAATGTCGATTTATAGCAATATCGTCAACTCCCGTGCATTAATTCTCGCGCTCATTTAGGACAGCTTGAGCTGAATATCCAGCGCGTTGGAAAATTTTTGTTCAGGAAAGGAACACCAAAACGAATAAAGGCACCAAGAATCCACACTGCGAGAGTGAACATTGCTCATTTTTTCACTTTATGGTCGTGAAGCGAGTGAAAAGTGGACAGCTCTGTGTTGAGCAAGATTGAACTATGGTGCGAGCTCTGATGCTTGTTGGGCATCGCTCTTTATGCATGCTTCTTGGTCGGGTCTCATCAGTTTAGCAGCACTGAAAGGTACATGTCTGTCTCTTTAGAAAACCACAGTGAAACATCAGTAACAACACCTGCCTATTGCATGGACAGTGAACACGCGAAACTACGTCCGATTTTGTACCCAACAAACTTTTAGTGCACCAGTTAGCAATCGAGCAATAAGCACTCTTCGTGGGGGGTGTCAGCTTGGTGTGTTACACACACAACACAAGGTACCTGCTTTCGGGTGCAAAACAAGTTAGGTTCAGACGGATATATTCGATGTCCGTCTGGTTTGATGTTTCGGCTAAAGTCAGCTCATCGAGACAAGAGGGTGCACATTAATTACTATGTGCATGGTTGCCTCTAACAGGGATCGTTTTTGCTCACATGCTGATTTGGAATTCAAACTCTCTGAGACCCTTTTTATCATCGTGATAAAGTCACGGTTCAACAGACGAAGCGCCAAACCAATCCGGACCGACTATAATCGTTGCTGGATGCATCGTCACCGAAGGTACTGTATGTAGGCAGAGAGAGATTTTGAAAAGTTTCTGTTTCTCACTTGACTTGCCAAGGTGCGACCGCCCTCTCTTCAAATCAACTCAGCCTTGTCTTGATCTTGTCGCGTCTTTGGATCAAGCCTTGACTTTAAGCTCCGAGGCTGCCTTGAGCGGAAGCCATGACGTAGGTACATATGTCGCAGCTTTCGATGCCTTTATGGTGAACTGGCAACGCAAGGGCTGGCATTCGGCTGGTACTGCAACAAGCGCAAACCGCATTTCAGTACATTTTCTTAAAACAGAGGAGCGTGACACTATTGTTTGTTTTCGAATGACTTTTACCTTGTCGTTTTGGGCAAATGAAAATTTTTTGAAAGGTTTCCAAGGTTTAAACGGACGCGGCTTGCGTTTTTTTATTGGCGCGCAAAATTGAATGTGACTTGACAAAAGGCAGACAACATTGGCGATGTGTGGGATCAAGCTGTATGTTGACAGTGAAACATCAACAAGCAAAATTTGCGGTCTGGTAAAGCTACTGTACCTGGAAACGATTGCTCAGAGCCTAAAACACCGGTTTCAACAGGTGTTATAACGTGTACAACTAACGTGACTGGCAGTGTTAGCGCACAACAAAAGACGACAATAATCAGGGTACAAGAAGAACCACAAAGAGAAAACGCCTTGCAAGACCGGTTTTGGGATAAACGTGTGAAACGCAACACCTTTCTGAAACACGTTGATCTCGCACAATAGGCCAAACTAGAAGTCTGGAAGAGCTTGCTGCCGGTGCATCATTAAGTTCGTCACTGTTCCAAGTGCTAGTATCAAGGTGAGCCAGTTGTGGGACCCAAACGTATGAAACTGTAATTCTTTATCGTTGTTGAACAATAAAAACTTCTTCAGTAAACATTGGCTTTTCTCTCGACAAGATATTGGCAATTTAAAAAAGCATAACTTGCCACCGCGAGTGCTATAGCCGCAGAGTAAACATTGGCCGCTCGTTACAGCATCACATCTAAACATTTGCATATGATAACACCCTTCCGCTAATGTGGGGGTGTGAAAAGAGTAGTGGAAGGGATTTTTTGAACCGCCCTCTCAGACACAATATACACCAATAAATCTGCAGATGCAAATTGCTTCCACTAAAATACACACTTGATAGCGTATAGGGGAGTGATGGGCACTGTGCATGCACATCGATATGTATTTTTTCAAAAAAAGGGCATATTTCGCTCTCCACGGTCAAATAACGCTCGACAATAAATTATGGAACTTGAATGTGCTGAAATACGTCCAACGCAGTGACGAATGAACAACCAGCGAGCTTTGGGCTATTTTACTATCAAAGTTAAGAACGCGTTCGAACTTTGGATCAGAAACATAAATAAAGTGGGGAACAGTCCCGGAACACAAAACTACCGATAACCAGGGGCATATCTTATAGGACTGAATTTAGGGGGGTGTGTTACCTGGGCGAAAAGTCATTTTTATCCAGTGCTTGTTCCAATTCTGAGAAGTGGTTTTTTATTCAATGCGTGCTTAAAATTCGGCCCCTGTTAAACCACCGTATTTTCTCTATTTAAGCCCACCCTCTGAAGCCCCTCTCTCACAGAAGCCCCCTGATGCTCGCACCCTCTAATTGCAAGCTTCGCAGCAATGCGCCACTAATCTTGCATTATTGCTTGTTTGTTCCTGTCCCGCTGCTTCCTTCGCTTTAATTTCACTGATCAACTTAAATTCGCAACAATTCTCGCATCGAAAATGAGCTCGACAATTGAATCGACCACTTTTGCAAGCCGTGGTGCAATATTGTTGTGATTCAGTGAAACGCGCTATAGGTTTAATGCAGACTTACGTCTTTTCTTTTATTCTGAATGCAGAATCGTGAATATTCTATGATCGTAGAGTTTGTTGTGGGAAATTTCCGTCATTCACCCTGGTTGTTTTATCGGCTCGTTATCTGTGAGCAAATGTATACAATGCAGAAGTATTGTGTGTGTATGTGTGCGGTATGTACTGTTACTGTAGGTATTGGGCACACACATAACCTCGACAGAGATGGTGTTTATCGCCAGTATTGCTGTATTTTTTGTTGTGTTGACAAAAATAAATAAAGCTGGTGTTCAGTACATTATTAGCGCAATGTTATATGCTGTTTCTATGGAAAGGTTTTGATGGCGTGCTGCACCAAGCAAGAACATGACAAGTGCTGTTAACGTTCATCACGATTTCAACTTGACAAGATCACTGTGAAACAGCCAGCTGTCCGTTTATCGGAACGATCACCAGTTTGGATAATGATCCCCATATTTTTTCTGTCACTTAAACAGTATGCATAAAATCTACCACTTTGCACGTCAAAGCAATCTTTCAGGCGTGGTACTTTTCAGGTTTTCATGCACAAGCCCGTGCTGCTGACAAACAGGTACATATCCCTTCTCGACAGGGTCTTTTATGCAGCGATTGTACTGTCTGATTATGCTAGCATTCACAACCTTGTTTTCAGAACACCAGTGTGCTCTTATAACCGGGCGGCTGCCCCGCCGCATGTGCAAACCTGGTTTGCTGCTCGTGCACAAAAGTGTTGCCAAAATCTTCTTTCAAAACAGTTGTATTGAACAACATTTTCTGTTTGCCTGCATTCAGTAAAATTGCGTGTGCACGCAAATTCTCTTTCCAATGCTGGTAACTCCACCTTTCACTGTACGAAAAACGCTCTAACGAAGTTGACATCACTGGGGTTTTATTGTAATTTAATTTACCACAGCGTAATATTTCCTCTAACGTCATATCAGCCTAGATTCGAAAACTTTCCTCGTTCCGTGAACTTTTCAGCCGCTCAACCACCCAAAGACGCAATTGTTTGACAAAAATGGCAAATAAACTAACCGAAATGTTTCATAGTATACGTTTTCAGATGGCTTGAATATTTTTAAAAGCACACCCACCCACGAGTCCAACAGCAAACGCCATGGACCGGTCGTCATTTGAGTCGTCAACATCCCCTGATCGTAAAGAGTCGATCGATTCGGTGCCTCGCTATTACACACGCATGTTGTCCGTTTCATTCTCGTCACCTGATGTTGCACAGCTGGATAAAAAGGCCCAGGTGAGTAGCGAACATTCAGAATATGGCTCCGCAAAATGCTTGAGATATAATTAATAGCCTGTGTTATTATATAATGCGGTTTTGAAACATGGCACCGAAGGTCAACCTAGTGGTTTCATTTTATCACTCGTTCATGTCTATCCGGCTGATGTTTCACTTCTGTACTGCGTTCATACATCTCAGATAGCCTCTCAGTCGGATGACGCAGCCGAGAGCACAGCGAGTCCTCCGCACAGCGTCGTCGGCGGAGGAGTGGATCCGATGAAAAAGCGAAAATCACTACATCCCTGGCCGGAGCTGGTCGAGCCTGTTGACAGCACACCGTTGTTGCAGCGACCGGCACGGACGGGAGAAACTATATCGTTGGTGATTGACGGATAAGTTTGTCATTTTTAACGCAGAAAACTGAGGTTAGCGATAAGTTTTGAAAACAATGTTGGCAATTGTGCCAAAATACTGTCGTGACCTACGTTATCCTAAAATGGACACAGATAGAAGTGATGCAAGCGCAAATGCTACAAGTCCGCACTGAAATCCAGAAAAAAGCGCGTTTTCGTCACAAAGGTGCATGCTCAAGCCAGATCACACCAGACTTTTATCATTGGTTCAGTTGTTAGACTTTCGTCGGTTACAACAGGTACTGCAGGTTCTTATATGTAGTTCAGTCCTAAGTCACGCAATCCTCTTTAAAACAGCTTTATGCCACCAATCGCTTTTCAGTCCAATTCGTGCCGTGCTGACGCTGTCGAAAAGCATGTTCAACGCTGGCTGTTTCTCAATTCCATACGCTTGGCGACTGTGCGGATTATGGGTTGGTGTTGTTGATTTAGTACGATAAATTTTTAAGAGACCCACAAACACAAAGTCTGATACAGTTCAAAATGTTTCTGCAGATGGCAATGGCACTTCAATTCACAATCTCAGGCTTGAATTGGTACGGTAACCATATTCTGGTCAGATCAGCCCAACATATGGCCGTCACGTGAGTGGTGAACCATGTTTCCCATGTTTGCCGTTGAGAAAAAAGAAATATTTCAGATATGGACGGCCGTCGTTAGATTATGGACATTTCACAAAGAAAGTGCTGGATTATAGTGGCATATTACATTTTCAACGGAACAGCAAGCGTTACATGTAAGCCTTAGTAAATTAAAACATTTTTTGACAATGCGCGGATTTTTCTGTCAGTACTATTTGTTCTAGGTATTTTGTGAACATAACGATCCTATTCTACCAGCTCGGCATGTGCAGCGTTGCGTTGCTATTCATATCAAAAAACTTGGAAAAAGTCTGTTGGCAAGATTAAATTTTTTCTGAAGCTTACGACAAAAGCAATGAAAAGCATGTTCAGATTGTGTGGAATTACACGAATGTCGATCTACCCGTGTCCTTCTACGCGACGATGGCTTTGATATTCGTCAGTTTCACGAACATGTTCACGCAAATCAAGGTGGGTCGTATTTAATTTGATTTTTCAGCGTTTCACGACAATTGCTGATGTATCAGCCAGCCAGACAGCGTGTGTGCCGGGCGGGACTACCAAGCAGAGGTGCCCGACAGCCTGAGAAAAGCGCAGTATTTGCAGTGCATTTCAGCACACCGTTTCATTGCAGATGCTGAGTGTGTTCGCGTTATTCTCATTCGCATTCTTCCTAATCGGTGCGATCAGTGTGATTGTGTATTGTGTGATGCAGCCGAATCAATGGCAACAACTGCCAGCATACACAAACTTTGAGTCGACCATCATCTATGTTGGAATGGTCATGTACGCGTTCGAGGGACAAACGATGGTTAGGATTAAACATAACCGGGGTTGGTGTCGAGCTGGGTGGTAGGGTCGGACCGACCGGCGTTGCTCACAGATCTTTTTGAATCAAAATATGATCGTCGAATTTCAAGCAAGACCAGCGCAAAGGTAGTTCCCACGCAACTAACGGTTCACTAGGTGCCACTAACAAATATCGAAATACTCTGGAATTAAACGTGACGTCACCAAGGCAGACACCGATCCATTTACCAGTTTAACGCCGCCCCGCCTGCGCCGGTATGGAAATATGTAGAGCTCGTTCAAGCCCAAATGTTGTGTATTTTACAAATACCCCGACCGAATACTTTTTGCAACTTTACAATATCGCGCATGTTTGCAGATTTTGCCCATCGAAAACAAACTGTCAAACCCCGACGATTTTCTGTCCGCGTGTGGTGTGCTGCCCACAACGATGTTGTTGTGCACGACTGTACTCACAGCGCTCGGCTTCTTCGGATACACGGCGTTTGGCGAACAGACGTTGAGCACAATCACACTCAATCTGCCAAGGTTGGTGATGATAAAAATGGCTGATGTAGCAACATTGGTGGTCGGGTCGGATCAACCTGGGTCACGTGATTTTTTTTGCAAAAAGGGCATGTTGTCTAACGTTAACCAGCGTAGCAGCTGTCTGTCAGCGGTCTGAGCCCGATCGAAATCCGATCACCAAGTTTGACGCTGTTCGCTATCCATCAGTCAATGAAGACTGGCCGACTGATGTTTCACTTGCAGTTCGTGGAATGCGGTGCTGATCTTCCTGATCGTACAATCGCTACTGGGTCACTGTGTCACCATGTACGTGGTGTTCGACATGTTCTGGAATGGCTACAGACGAAAAATGAACAGCAGATTCCCGTGGTTTCAGGTGGGGGTAAACAGTGTCATACCGTCTTTTTAAACATTCATTGTTTCACACGATTGTTGTTATGTTGTCGGCCATGCGTAACAAACAACAAAAATCAAATCGAATAAGTATTGTGAAAAGCCTTTGTATTTTCAGTCACATCCACTGATTTTGGACAAGACCTTCCGGTTCGGCTGGGTGCTGATCACGTGTGAGTTTGTTAACTTCAAAAAACGCACGCTATCAGCGACTGGCTGATGTTTCACATCATTCCAGACATAATGGCAATCGTGGTACCCAAGCTTGACGTGTTGATCCCCATCGTGGGTGTGACCAGTGGCACTCTATGTGGCCTGGTGTTTCCCCCGTTGCTGGAGAGTCTGACCATGTGGTCGCACTGGCACGCGCGTGGACTGCTGGGCCGGATGCTGGTCAAGAACACACTGCTGGTGCTCATCGGGCTGTTTATTGTCGGCACCGGACTCTACTACAATTGCAAGACGCTGCTGTTGTCATTCGAACAGCCCCATCCCTATCGGCTGCCGACCACCGGCAATCCCCTGCCGCCACCATCGGAAAGACAGCCTCATCCAGCAGCTACCACGCAGACTTAGCTGATTGCTGACCAATCACCGACGTAGGTACGACATTGTATATTATTATTAATGTTGTCGTCATATTATTGTGGCAGGCATCGAACTTGGTGATTGGATCAGTCTGTTGTCCCATGATCCGAGTGATAAAACTCTCTGCGCCATCATAACAAATCTCCTTCACTCAAGGAAATCACGCGATCAATTGGCAAAACTGATCCACCGATTACCAAGTTTAGTACTGCTTTTGTACTGATAAAGCGCCGTGATAAAAATGTACAAAGCTCGCGCGTGTAACGTTTGTCAACTTTACTGCACGGAAAACATATCAAGGATCAATCACAAGGTCACCCGTTTCATTAAATGGTTTTGTCGGATAGACGAAGGAAAGGCAAAATAGTAAATTCGATGACCAATTGATTTTTTTCAATCCACCAGTTTCAACGAGCACATTTGACCACAGCACACGTGATGTCGCCGCATGAACTTCCATAACCAGCCATTTGAAGCCTGAGATGGTCCGGGAAAAAATTAGGGAAGAAAAGACACAACACAGCAAGTATGGTCGATAGCCGGTATCAAACTTGATGATGGGTCCTGTCTTGACTATTTGTAGCTAAGATCTTTTGAGATGCACACTGATGCAGCGAATTTGGCCAAAATTGCTGACATCAGTATATCTCGAAACATCGTCCACACAAATAGTACATATCACCGTAATCAAGGCAAGACCGAACCGGACCGTTCACCAAGTCCCCCACACGCACAATGACTGCCCGCTCACCATGAAAGTGGGATTGTGAAAGTCGTTTTCGGCCAGCGACTTAGCGTATCGGCACACTTCAACGGGTCGCACGTCGTGTCCCTGCACGTACTCTTGTCTGATCCACTCCAGAATTCGCTCCTCGAATTGTGTGCTCATAACCTTGCGCCCTCCCCCAGCCATCCGTTTCACTCGACCATTACCACCGCTGACATGGTTGATGCTTTTGTAGGTGCCTGGAGGAAGATCAGACCAACATTCGATCAGCTCGTGTCTTGGCAGCCTGGTGCATTCGCACTGACGATCACTTGGTGCACCGCCCGTCCGTGAAAGTTGAAAACAAGGCGTGGGATTGATAAGTTGTACTTCACGTTACCGCGTACCTGCTCGCAAGTCCCGCGCGATTTTCTCCAGTTTCGGTCGTTGGCCCACCCATTCCTTGACGCGTTTTCGATCGATGAAGTGTGTCGCTGCCGCATAACCTGCAAATGTGAATCGCATATTTTGAACCACGTTCGCAACAGCTTTGCTCTGCTGCATTCACACTGACATCTCCCTGGTACACCGCCTGCGATGTCAATGCCACTGACGATATAGTAAACTTCCAAATTCGCTGCCGCACAGTAAAATACGCCCCATAGTTAATGTCAAGTTATAAACCTGCACGCTAACCATGCGCGGTTCTGAAACATTGCGCGCAGCTGCCTGGCAGTCTGCGTGTGTGTTGGCTGTCCGAATGTTTCACAAGTTGATTTTCGGGTTTAGAACCCGACATTAACTATGGGGCGTACTTTACTGTGCGGCAGCGAATTTGGAAATTTACTATAACATAAAAACTTAATGGAAGTATCAGCACAACTCACCTTTGCTTGTTCGATCGGCCAACTCAACCACTTTCAACTTGAACGCCACATCGAACGAACGACGTTGTTTCGAATGTTCACTGTTCAACGCGAGTGCTTGCGCATTCACGTCGTCACGTGATGTCGTGTCTAAATTGAATGGAAGACATAGCACAACATTGAACCGAAAGTTGTTTTCGCATTAAGTGATTCTTGATGAGATAAACACGATTTGAATGAACCTGTGTTGTCCTGCCAAAGTTCAGGTGTGAATTTCGCCTCACTTGTTTGGTTGCAGACGTCGGACGGCAAAAGTCCAAAGTGTTCAGCCGCTGAGCTGACGTCCTGAAAGAGGGAACTTGCATGATCTTAAAAGGAAGCCTGAAACATCACTAGCATAAAAGGAAAGTCGTTGATTGGCTGATGTTTCACTAGCATCCAACCTTTAATCTGGCGTGTTCCACAATTTCCTGTTTCTCACCAAGCGTGTGATGGTAACGACGTTTCAAGGTTGGCGTCTGACTAACTGGTGATGCTGCAGATAAATGGCCGTGATTCCGTTAATATGTGAAATTGTCCCCTTGTGCTCAGCTGTCGGTTTTTGTTTGCGGATCATACAAAGCTTACACATCAAGTATGGCGGGCACTTGCACCTTGCAAACCTGTAGATGTCTCCTCAGTTTCAGCAAAAGCCCCAAGTTGGTCGTAATTGCTTTGATCAACGTCAATCGGTTCTGTATCCCAGTCACCGGCAACGTGATTGGAGAACAATTCAGGCGTCATTTCGAAATCGTTACTTGTCGACGTTGATGGCGCTGTCGTACGGTGGTGAGACATTGCTCTTCTTCCGAACCTGAAAAAAGTCAATAAAAATTTAGCAAAATAATTGATAACTAAAATGTCCAAAAAATCACGAACACACGTTGTTGTGGAAACGGGGCGGCGGGGTGTGCGTATTCTGACGCACGGAGGTAAAACAGAATCTAAACAAACCCACAGGCAAGCGTGTGTGTGTGCGTCTGAAAACGCACCAGCAGGCAGCAGCAAGCAGCACACGCTACCCGCACAACCTTGGACCGGGCGTGTATTGGAAACTGCCTGCCTAGAGTATTGCTCTGTGTACTCACTCGCAGCCAAACTGGGTACCGCAGAAAAGAGAAATCTTTTGGTTGGTGTTGTGTACTCAAAATTTGTATCTGTGCGCGTACGTGTGCCCAATGCAACCCCGGTTATCGCCCACTCTCCTTTTTTCCAACTGGGGCGACATCACGTGCTTATTCGGTGCAATAACGTCGGGGCTCTGTGGAAGGAGCACAAAGGCAATGTCAGAAACGAACGGCCAAAGTTGGTTCAGTGACCAGCGAAGAATTTCGCTTTGCAAACGACAAAAACTATTTTCGTTTTCATTAATATTGTCACTGTCAGTGTCATCTGCAACCGCAACTACAGGTAATTATCTTAAGTGCAAAAGGTTCATATTTTATGCTCCGCGCGAAAATCATGCCACTTCAGATGTTCTCTTTATTTTTTATTGGGAATCTGGAAAAAGCAACAAGCTACCCGTTCCATGTGTAGTTTCAACAGCACATTTGTCAGATCATGACATGGCGAGACACCATCAAGTGAACATAAACAAGTTTTTGCACAAGAATTAATGAAACTTACCATCACTACACATTAACAAAGAATTAATGAAACATCATCCGCTGATCACACAGGCAGACGCATGTCGGTGGACAGTTGGTATTGAGGTGCACTTTGTGCAATGTTCTGTCGAGCGATCGACTTCAACGGCAGACTGTTGGTCTTCTGAAGCTCGGTGAGCCAGGCAGTCGACTCCAGCGGTGCACCACACTCGTCGCGCACAAAGTTCTCCATCGCCAATGCTGCGCGCACCTGTGTGCATGGGGCTGGTGGGAATGGCGGACGGGCAATTCAGTTTGAGCCCGCTTCAGCAAGGCCACTTTGACCAAGTGAAAAAAAGCAGAGTCCAAAGGTTTGGACCATACTGTCAAAAGGAACCGTTTTTTATTTTTCGTGAAAAAAACGGTTTTTTTCCGAAAAAACCGTTTTTTTCCAAATATTTTTCCAGTACTTAAGAACGTAATTTCGAAAAATATAACAATTTCAGTGCAAAATTTGTTCGAAGTGACGAGAGTGTTCTTGAAGAGTGTTGAAGTCAATCGAAAACACCTGGTTTACACGCTTTTTGGGTCGGTTAATTTTCGTGCTCGAGCCATTTTTTCACCAAAATCGAAAAACTCATCAGTTTTCCATTACAATTTTTTGGCAAAATTGGAATAAAGTACCGATATTTTTCCGATCAAAAGCCGAAAAGGTACCCACGGAAAAATAAATGGAAAAGTATTCGGGTCTCGGAAAAAAACGGTTTTTTCCGAAAAAAACCGGTTTTTTCCGCCTGCCAGTATAGTTTGGACCAAAGGAGCAGAACCTAAAAACGATTACGCCTAGAATTAAGCCTAAGTGTAAGCCTAAGCCTGATATCAAAATCAGCCTAAACCTAAGTCATTGGAACAAAATAAGTCTTTTTCACGTGCTCAAAGTGGTGCGTCAAGTTGCGAGCGTATGAGACAAAACCGATTCGTGTCAAAATTGGTATTCTTAGTGCACGGCCAGCTAGCTTTCGTGCACGGCAGGTTAGGCTGTGAGCAGATAAACGCGGAATGGCAGATTTCTGCAAGTAAATTTATGCTTTTGGTCAAACCTCTCAGCTGCTGTTTGCGTTAACACGCAACATTTTGAGGTCAGCACGGCACGCTGGAAATTGTCATCGTCACCCAAGCACGCACCATTCCGCAAAGGTGAGCAGATAAACGCGGAATGCAGAAATCTGTCATTCCGCGTTTATCTGCTAACCAATCTCCGCATTCCGCGTTTATCTGCTCACAGCCTAAGACTTTGAAAAACAAAACAAAACAACAATTAAACGTCCAACGCGAACCACATTGATGACATTGGGCAGCCTGGCAGCATGTACGCTCAACAACGTCCGGAAACGCGCACTGGCAGCGCCGATGGTGTTCTCGGGCAGTTCGCAGACTCGGAGCATTTGGTTATTGAATTGGTGATCGCAGAGGGACAATTCGAATGACTGTTGCGACGTGCATGGCTGGATACAACATGGATGCGGTGGGAAGTGGGGCGGCAGCACTGCGCACAGGAATCAATATGGATGGGCAAACAGTAACAGCATAAAACCAGTTCGTGTCATTCTGGTGCATTTGCGCTGACGATGACCTGTGACAGCAGGCTAGGGCTTGTGAGTGCAGTGAGACTACCAATTTGCGTGCACCCGCGAGTCCAAAGTCGCGTGCCGAAAGCAAGGTTTGATCAAGTCAGACACCTTATTTTGCGAGCATGGCATTGGAGCACAAAACAACATTGAGGCTCTATTTTTATCCCCAGCAGCATGGCTGAGGGCAGCCTGAAACCTACCGATGTATGGCTGTCGTGTTGTTTGCTGGGTGCCGGTGGCCGCAGCGATCATACCCTGGGGACTGGGGTCGTCCAGCTGAATTTGTTTCTTTTCCAGCACGTCGAGAATCGATGGTGATTTGAAAACATCTTCGCCCTTATTGTATCGTTCGACGTCAGGCGGCACCACATCCTCCAAAAATTTTGACCAATTGGATGAATTCGAGGATTTAAAAAGCAGATGCCGACGCTACCGAAACCCAAAGTGCCACGGTTACCAGTTTTTTCAAGATTCCTCCCGGTGCAGTTTGAACCGAGAATCAGTGTATCCAAAGCAACCAACCAGCCATATAACATTGCCATCTGAATCGCACATGACGTACACGACAATGCTGAACATCTTTCGTGTTTGTGATTGGTACTCTTGCACCTGCTGCTTGGTGCATTTCACATAAATGTGTTTGCCCTCGAGCACGCCGACACAATTCGGCAGTCCAAACTTTTGATCGAATCCTTCCGCCACCGACCGCCACTCGGCTGCATTGGTCGGCGTCTGAATGTCGTAAAACAGTGGTTTTTTGTGGATCAAGTGCCACCGGTCCCGGAACACTACCGGGCGAGACGAGTCCTCACTCCGCAGAAGGCTGCTCATTTACTGATTATTCAAAGATGGAAGTCTGAATTAGCCTGCGGCTCAGATCTTGCTCCTGTGTTGAGCCAAGCAGGGGACAAGCCAACCACGACTTCGCCTGCCAGACCACCAGTGGGTGTCTGGTGCCCTGCTGCACACAACTAAACGTTGCAAGATGGACAGCTCAACATGCGATCCATCAGTTTCTGCATCGTTTGAGAGCTATTCAAATATTCACCTATCCGAAAGCTGGAAGCGGCTGATCTATGATGAAGATGCATACACTGGACTAACCTTGACATATTGCTTTTCGATGGTGAGCGCGAGCCATTGCAACATTTCGTTGATTGACTGCGACGCGGTCGACATGCCAATCAAGAACAGACGTGCCAACGCGTGGTAGGTCTCGGCAGAGATCACATGACGCATCGTGATCACCTGAATCAAAATGGCACACGACTGATCCATATTCAAACAGTACTCTATGTAAAGTGCATAAAGATCTTTCAATCCCATTTTTCTTCTTTCAATTTTTTTGGATTTTTATTCGTAGTTTTTTGTTGTTTTTATAAGGCATTATGTTTTGTCACGCTTGACGTGTTTGTATGGTCTTGCTGAGGTCAATAAAAACGAACGAACGTAAATAGAAAGGTTCTTAAAAACGAAGTTTTTTACGACATGGTCGGTGTTGAGAACTGCAGATGTCGGGTGGCGGATCTTCTACACCGGAAATCCAACACCCGGAACACGGAAGGAAGAACTAGACAGTCGACCGACACCAGTTATTGCATGATGATTGATATTGACAAATACTGGTGCAGATAAATGCATGATGATACCCGGTAATCAGTCACACGCATACAAATTCTGCCAAGTTGTGGATACGGTAAAATGTTGAGAGACTGACCAGTCGAAGCTCCAGAGGCACCGGTTCACGGATGGATTTGCGACGAGGCATGGCTTGTTTCATGATGGCTGTGAGCTTGTCGAATGATGCCGTGCTCATACGCAGATAACCCTGAAGCAATCACATCCACTGAAAACTCCAATCTGAATGTGAATAAGAACTGAAGGCAATGGCCAGCCATCGTCAAGCACTCGCTCACAACGCATTACCACGGACACGTGAGGCCTTGATAATTTCTTTACAGCTTTCCACCACAGGAAGTGCGGTTTTTCTGCGCGAATGTCATCCATCAAACATGCAGCAACACAACACACACCTTGAATTTTTCCTCGTCGTTTCGCAGTTCCTTGTAGTACGTATTATATTGACCCTGTTTCTTTCTTTGCATCAAGAATGGATGCGTGTGAAATCGACGCCGATGTTTCTTCATCATTTTCTTGCGAATCACCAAAAGCAGTGCAACTCGGGCCATCAGTTGTTTTCGATCGACCTTTGGCGTGAATGACAAACCGTACGTGAATGTTGAGCTCATTGCTGAAAAAAAGGCATCATGCTTCAGGGTAGGGATGTCGAGTGTCGGGTGCCAAAAAATCGTGTGTCGGGTGTCAGGTGCCTCCAGATGCCAAGGTGTCGGTTTTTAGGGATCGACATGCGACATCCGACACTTACGGTTCATTCAAAACCTCAGCTTTGCTAAGAGAAGATACGTAAAAGAAAGTGTTCTTCAGACCAAATGTTTCCGAAGGCGCGCAATGTGATATTTTGGTGTTTATGACGTTTGAAAAACTTCAATTCAGTAAACTCAGCCGAAAATTGCATTACTGCTGCAAATGAGCAAAACCTTGTCTGTTTTTGGTTCCAAAACTTGTTGTCGGGTCCGGCGTCCGGGTGTCAGATTTTTTACAACTGTCGGGTGACGGCTCGTTTTCTCAGATGTCGGGAACTTCCAGCGAAATATTTTTGCCCATCGCCCTGCACCGCCCCGTACATTAACGCGCTAAAAAGTGTGGGTATTTTCTGAGCTCAAACAACTGTGAACTGTGAAGAATGGTGGCAAAGGCAAAACGTGCCACAGAAGACAGAAAAAATGTCCAAGTACCAAGTTTGTTTGGCTTCAGCTTTCGAATGGCACTTCGGCACGGCACTGATGAACTCCCCGAACGACCGAACGTTGAAAAAAATGATGCTCAAAAATATAGGCAGGGAAGGAAAAAAGGAAAAATTTTATTTCGTTTTTTTCAGGAAAAATGGCAGTGAAAGAAGGAAAAGAAAAAATGGTGATGGAGGAACACAGGCAAAAAAAGTGAGGAAAAAAGAACTTCAAGAAAATTTGTGAAAAAAAACGAAAAAAACCAGGGTACCGATGACCCTGTGGCGGGGGGGGCGGTTGTCGAACCTACTAGTCCGGTATGATCAGGCGATTACATCGGCTGCTAAAAAGAGTACAACACTGCGCGCGAAGTGCGCAAAATTTTTGATTTTGCTCTGGTCAGTGTAGTACTTGGTCATTAACGACAACAAACCGGTATCGGACTCCAGCGAACAAAACCAGCACTAGCGACGCCAATGATGTTGACAACGAGAATTCGGAATTGATGAATAATAAACAATGTTGTTTGATTTTGAACTGAATGACGACGAAATTGTTGACAATAATAATTGCTCTCGACTTGAGCAGCGCTGAAACAAAGCAGAAAATCAACTGATGACGGAGGAAAATTTTGAGTTGATATGACCAAAAACAATGTCACGGCAATGGGTGCAAAGAGAGGAAATCCTGTCTGTGTCATTTACACTGACATTCGTAAAGCTTGAAAAAATTTCTAAAAAAACTTTTTTAACAAAATAAAAATTTGGAAAAAAACTTTTTTAACATCTCTGCAGGCTGCAACCCTGCTGGCCCGGCCGCATGGCAGCCCGACCCTGCAGCATCTGGTTGAACCCTTGGGGACGTCCTATTCAGCCCGCACCGCCCACACAGCCCACAGCCCGCACCGCCCCAGTCCTATTCAGCCCGCACCCCACTTCAGCCCCAGTCCTATTCAGCCCGCACCCCTTCAGCCCCAGTCCTATTCAGCCCGCACCCCACTTCAGCCCCAGTCCTATTCAGCCCGCACCCCACTTCAGCCCCAGTCCTATTCAGCCCGCACCGCCCACACAGCCCCAGTCCTATTCAGCCCGCACCGCCCACACAGCCCCAGTCCTATTCAGCCCGCACCCCACTTCAGCCCCAGTCCTATTCAGCCCGCACCCCACTTCAGCCCCAGTCCTGTTCAGCCCGCACCCCACTTCAGCCCCAGTCCTGTTTATGGGTGGGCACAATACCCAATACCAATACCACCCAATACCAATCAGTGTTTGGTATTGGTATTGGGTCTAATTCTGGTATTGGGTATTGGGTATTGGTATTGAAGCTGGCCTGGTATTGGTATTGGGTATTGGTATTGGGTTTGCCCAGGTATTGGGTCAAAACCAATACCCAATACTAACCAAGAAAAACCCAATACCAAACCAATACCAAGCCCAATACCTGACTCAAAACCCAATACCAAACCCAATACCAACCCAATACCAGACCAAAAACCCAATACCAAACCAATACTAAGACCAATACCCAATACCAATACCAACCCAATACCCAATACTCAATACCAATACCAACCCAATACCAAACCCAATACCAGGCACTTCAGTACTATTGATTTGGTATTGGGTATTGGTATTGGTATTGGGTTTCGCCCAGTATTGGTATTGGGTATTGGTATTGGGTCCCCAATTCGGTATTGGTATTGGGTATTGGGTATTGGTACATGGCCGGTATTGGTATTGGGTATTGGTATTGGGTGTCAAAAGTGGTATTGTGCCCAGGCCTGGTCCTGTTCAGCCCGCACCGCATCCGCACCCCACTTCAGCCCCAGTCCTATTCAGCCCGCACCCGCCACAGTCCCACTTCACGTTTTAGTTCGTTTTACTTGACCGACCATTGGACGCGGTTGATAGAGGACGCACGGTGGACGCACCAAATTCCTGAAATATCAAGCGCGGCAACTTGAATGAAAAGTGGAGGTGGAGGGAGCGGGTCGAAACATCATATTTCACTTCACTTGAATCGAAATTTTGCTGAATTATGTAATCCTAGTGAAGAAGTAATGGTTCAATATTCTTTAAGTACACGATACATTTGAGTAAAGTATTATCACAATGCATGCCTGAACGTACGAAATCTGGGTTGCTTCGGTGACCCGATTGGTCACGATCACCTCTGTCACAGCAAGGAGAGAAGTGCATCTTATGGGGACGGAGTAGATGGGCATCATCCGATCGTTTTCTGGGATCGGAAAGACGATTCTGGTGTTTTGTCGAAGGATCCCCTACAGCCTTCACATTTCGAAAGTTACCCATGTAATATGTATAATAATTGGCTCTTATTGTCAGTGATTTTCTTATGTATTATGGTTGTGATTAATTTCATCGAATCAAATGATATTCATGTAGTGATTTATCTTACGTGGATCATCCACTGTTGGTTTCAGCATTACAATGACCAAGAATTCAGGCTGTGCAAGCTGCAAGGTCTTGGGTTCTATAACACGGCAGACAACTAAAAGACTGATGGTAAAAAAATACGTCATAATATTGATATCCATAATGACACTAATCACGGTAATCATGACTTCAATTTTGTCGCTAATGAAACATCATTTTCCTTGATTCACTTTGTTACGGTCGGACGAACTTCCTGAAAAGTAAGCTTGCTTCAACTTGAGCACCGCGATTGAGACATCTGCTGCCCTTGATCCTTTGTTTTCGCATAGGAGTTGTGTACGCAGACCTTAACAGGACTGGGGCTGAAAGGGTTGCGGGCTGAATAGGACTGGCGCTGAAGTGGGGTGCGGGCTGAATAGGACTGGGGCTGAAGTGGGGTGCGGGCTGAATAGGACTGGGGCTGTGTGGGCGGTGCGGGCTGAATAGGACTGGGGCTGAAGTGGGGTGCGGGCTGAATAGGACTGGGGCTGTGTGGGCGGTGCGGGCTGAATAGGACTGGGGCTGTGTGGGCGGTGCGGGCTGAATAGGACTGGGGCTGAAGTGGGGTGCGGGCTGAATAGGACTGGGGCTGAAGTGGGGTGCGGGCTGAATAGGACTGGGGCTGAAGTGGGGTGCGGGCTGAATAGGACTGGGGCTGAAGTGGGGTGCGGGCTGAATAGGACTGGGGCTGAAGTGGGGTGCGGGCTGAATAGGACTGGGGCTGTGGGGCTGTATGTGGGCTGTGTGGGCTGAATAGGACTGGGGCTGTGGGGCTGTGTGGGCGGTGCGGGCTGAATAGGACGTTCCCCCAGCATCTGTTCTCTCGTTCTCGTCCTCCACTTCAGTTTGGGAGAGAATTCAGTGCAGTACCGTAATGACCCCTGGGGCTGTATTGCGGGAGCGGGAGGGGCTCTAGGGGGGGGGCTGTAGCTGTAGCTGTATTTAGGTTTTTACGGTATGCACATTTGTTGTTCGTTCAGAGCACATCAGTGTAGTTCCTGGTCCGGAGGGGGAGATAGCGGACCCTCCGTTTTTTTCGGAGGGGGAGATAGTGTACCCCCGAGGGGGGGGAAGGGGGGGGGGAAGACCCAAATTCGGGAAAAAGTCACTTTTTGAGGTAGAAAATTTGACCTATTTTTACCCCTTTTTGGAAAAAATTCTTCATAAAAAGGGTATTTTGGCGACTTTTGAAAACATTGACCCAAATTCAAACATTTTAGGCCTAAACATGCCCATTTTAGGCATAAAAATGCCTATTTTAGGCAAAAATTGGGGGAGATTGTGTACCCGGAGGGGGAGATAGGGGGATAGTGTACCACCTGAGGGGGAGATAGCGTACCCGAAGGGGGGGACCCCCCCCTCCCCCCCCCCCAGGAACTACACTGGAGCACATAATACGCCTCTTGTTGACGAATAGACACGAATAAATGCGATTACCGTAAAAACCTAAATACAGCCCCCCCCCCCCCCCGGAATAGAGCCCCCCCCGTAATACAGCACCCCCAAAAAGGGGTCAGTGAATCAGGGTAGTACTTGGGGGGGGGTGGGGGGGGGGTCCCCCCCAAATTCATCTATCTATCGTCAACACTTTTTGATTTGATCTATCTATCGTCAACACTTATGGGCAAATCTATCTATCGTCAACAAATTCTGGGAACAATCTATCTATCGTCAACACATTTCGACCCCAAAATGGGTATTTTTGCCTCAAAATGGCTCAAAATCGGTATTTTTTTGTCCCAAATAGGCAAAAAATCGCGCGCTACGCGCGGATTTAGTACATCTTAGTACATTTTCATTAATATTTACACATTATTACATGCTTAGTACACTATACTATACCTTGATTTTTGGCGACCCCCCCCCCCCCCCCCCACCATCTATCTATCGTCAACAAGTTTGGTTCGACCCCCCCAGATTTCGGACTTGGTTCATCTATCTATCGTCAACACATTTCGGGTCCCAATCTATCTATCGTCAACACCCTGACCAAGTACTACAGTTCAGTTAATTCATAGAGCCCCCCCGGCAGTGTAGTTCCTGGGGGGGAGGGGGGTCCCCCTCGGGTACGTCTGTTCCCCCTCCATGGTACGCCTGCAGTGCTGTGGCTACTTTTGCGGGGCGGGTAGCAGTGATGTGGTTGGGGGGGTGGGTATGGGGGGGGTATTACCCCCCCAACTGCTAGGTAGCTTTCTTGCTCCGAAACCCATACCCCCCCAGTGTAGTACTTGGTCAGGGTGTTGACGATAGATAGATTGGGACCCGAAATGTGTTGACGATAGATAGATGACCCAAGTCCGAAATCTGGGGGGGGGGTCGACCCAAACTTGTTGACGATAGATAGATGGTGGGGGGGGTCGCCAAAAATCAAGGCATAGTATAGTGTACTAAGTAGGTAATAATGTGTAAATATTAATGAAAATGTGCTAAGATGTACTAAATCCGCGCGTAGCGCGCGATTTTTTGCCTATTTGGGACAAAAAATACCGATTTTGAGCCATTTTGAGGCAAAAATACCCATTTTGTGGTCGAAATGTGTTGACGATAGATAGATTGTTCCCAGAATTTGTTGACGATAGATAGATTTGCCCATAAGTGTTGACGATAGATAGATGAAATCAAAAAGTGTTGACGATAGATAGATGAATTTGGGGGGACCCCCCCCCACCCCCCCCCCAAGTACTACCCTGATTCACTGACCCCACACTGGCTAGCGAGCTTTCTTGCTCCGGTCATCAAGTAAGAAAAGTGTTGATTTTAGTGCCAAAATGACCATTTTATGGGCCAAAATGCTCAAATTCGTTCAAATTTTCTCGCACGTGCACAAAAATACGCATTTTAAGGCTTATTTTAGCATAATTTAGACCAAATTTTAAACCCCTGTTTTTGACTTCTGGACCAATACCCCCCAAATCGGGGTACCCGGCTAGCTAGCTAGCTTTCTTGTGCCGGACCCCTCCAGCTAGCTAGCTTTCTTGCTCGGACCAACTACATCACTGGCGGGCAGTGCTGTGGCTGGGGGGGGGGGGG
>JASAMV010006997.1:0-40991 GCA_030248065.1 Rhynchonema sp. JSB1_4
GACACACAAAACAAAAACAAATTATCCATGCCATGTTTCTGATAAACTCACACAAAATCAACCTCGACGTGGCTGCTTTGTGGGTGGGTGACATTTTGGTGATGAATTCGAAGCAAAAGACGCAGCACGACCCAGAAGTGGACAAGATCACAATGTGGGATAACAATGATCCCAACTCGCCCGTCTTCCAGGTCACACTGCTCCTCGCCTCGTCGTGGGTACTCGGAGCCCTGGAAGCAGAAACGGACACGGTTCAAGTCAGATATGAGTACACTGGCAAGAAATATGATGTATAAAAACAAAGTATAAAATGAAATACAAAGAATAAAAACAAAACACATAACTCTTGACCTGCGGATTTTGAAGAGCTGGAAGCAAAGGTAATGCATCATAAGCACTTTGATTTTCCAAGTTCAGGGTTGTCGTTGAGGCATACGTACGGCAGAGCTGCACCAAAGTTTTCCACACCGGCCAAAAGGATTTTGTCAAGCACCGCGCATGAAAAGTTACGCAAAATTCGTCCATGTCCGGGGTGCTCTGAAGTATGCGAGCCGAATGCCCAATCGCAACACTGAACGCATAAAGCAGATGACACAAACGGCCGTGTCTAATCGCACGATGTTCCCCTCACGTGCGACGCCCTCATTCCAAAGCTGCACCCAAGTTTTCCACACTCACACGTAATGGTATAGAGCCGGCAATAACAAATTCTTGTTTCCCGTGTACGAAAACCCCATAAACAACATTAACATTGCTGGTAAACATCTGAGACCGGTTTCAGACCACGACACGGACTTTTTGTATGGAAAAGCGTGCTTCCAGAAGTAAAACTTCGTCGAACAGTTGGGTTACCAGAATTGTTAAATATGTTTATGGGGCTTTTGTATTCGAGAAATACGATATCGCTTATTTTGAAACTGCACGTCCGAGACCGGTTCCAGACCATGAGCGTGTCTTCTTGTATGGAAAGAGTGCTTCCGAAGTACATAAAACTTCGTCGAAAAGTTGGGTTGTTGGGTTGTGGATGCCCGGCCAATAATGCCAGGCTGCAATGGCGCTCTGGGCATTGTCAATGACAAAGCGCCGGTGGTTACCATCATAAACCGAAAATGCTCCAGCTCAACTTTGTAGGTTGAGTGAAACATAAACGGTCACCACACCACAGATCTATTTTGATAGCAAAGTGCACTGGGCATTATGGGCCGAAACTGCACCCACAAATCTAACGCAGTGCGTGCCCACAAGGCTAAATTGTATCCTTATGTACAACGCAGTCGTGGCGACACCGAAATGGAATCAAGATGATTAGGACTGAATGAATGTGCATCGTGTAATTCCAACTCTCGACCAATAAAAAGCACGAAAATAGTTGACACATTTATGCACAAACTTTTAAGGGCGCGGCCATGCAAACGCGGGCGCGGGTCGCGGGTCAGAAAAATATTCTATGTTGTTAAACCGCTCCGCGTTTGCATGGCCGCACTTGCGGGCGCGGGTCGCGGGATAAAATCATACATGTTCCCCACCGACCCGCGCCCGCGTGGGCCGGGCCGCACTTGCGGGCGCGGGTCGCGGGTCACTCGAAACATTTCTTTGGCTGGGCTTGTAGCGCGCGAAAACCACAGTTTTAAAGCAGACGAACTGTTTAGTCTAGTCGCCACAATAAATTCTGTTCTTTAGTGCAGTGCATTATGCCGGCTGTTGGCTAGAGAGTGATGTTTAAGCCTTCCCTGTTGCCTGCCACCAATATCATGAAACATTCCCACGTACGCGTGTTTTGCTGTGATACGTGTCAGTCGGGCTGTGGTTGGTTTGTGAGCTGGCATACTGTATTTACGTGGCTGTTGGAGATAACGTGTTGTTTAGTGAACGTCGTGACCTTGAATGTTTCAAGGTCTGCTTGTCGCGCTGGAACAATTCGTTGAAATTCGAAATCTAAAGAAAAGCGAAATTCCATAGTTAGTGGTGTTGCACGTTTCATGCGAAACATTCATTCGCCTTGACACCTTTTTGATCAAGCAGTTTGCCTGAATGCGCAGGTATAAATTGGGCTGGTCCGCTGCACACTTTGTTCCCGGATGTTCTTCTTAAAGTGCATCTCCTGGTCGCATGCTGCAGATTGGGTTCTTGGTGCGTGAGAGTTTAATAACGCCCTGAACAATATTCAAATGCGTGCAAAGTTTGAAGGCGGTTTGAAATGCGAAAGGCCCCCTTTAAAACTCTACAGTTTTCGCGCGCTACAAGCCCAGCCAAAGAAATGTTTCGACTGACCCGCGACCCGCGCCCGCAAGTGCGGCCATGCAAACGCGGGCGCGGGTCTGGGACATAGAATATTTTTCTGACCCGCGACCCGCGCCCGCAAGTGCGGCCATGCAAACGCGGAGCGGGTCTAAAACATAGAATATTTTTTTGACCCGCGACCCGCGCCCGCGTTTGCATGGCCGCGCCCCAAAGCGGCCACCAATCTCAACCATACTGTGCTGATTGCGGTGAGTTTAGAAAAGCGTTTCGAGCGATTTGCAGCCGTCTGTCGAATGCCCACATCTTTTGTCACCCCTGTTCCTTGACGGCGAACGATTGGGTCGACACAAGGCGACCGGGCCACCAACGCATTATATTGCTTGAGTGATATTTTCGAAACGGTGTAAAGGTCAGTTGGGTGTAAAGGTCGGTGGAAAGCTCGGTCGACAGCTCAATGCGATAGACCTCGGTGTAAACTTGAAACATTCCACGTTAATAGGCAATGTTTCACGTTTACCCGAGCTACGCCGACCGAGCTTTCGACCGAATTTTACCCCGACCTTTACGCCCAACTGACCTTTACACCGTTTCGAAAATTCCACCCTTTGTCAGTTTCAAATTATTCAACGTGAGTACGGTATTTTTTGATGTTTCAGTGGTCAGACGGTCCGTGCCCAGATCTGCCGGCTATCGAGCCTGGCATGAGGAGTCCACGCTGAAAACGGAATCTCGTAATTTGAGCCTTAGGACTCTTTTGTTCTGTCATTTCCATTCAATAGTGTATC
Source organism: Rhynchonema sp. JSB1_4 (assembly GCA_030248065.1). NCBI lineage: Eukaryota > Metazoa > Nematoda > Chromadorea > Monhysterida > Xyalidae > Rhynchonema > Rhynchonema sp. JSB1_4. The sequence goes on from JASAMV010006997.1 coordinate 3,027, forward strand.
AAAAATATGTAATCTTTATTTCAAACGTCATGCGTGCACTCTGTGTTTGTCTATTTATCCACACATAATTTGTCCTTGCTGCTGTTCGACTATGTTTCTATCTTGCTATTTTGGTTGTTGTCGTTTTTATTCGTTGTACTTTTTATATGTTCGTCGACTTGCACACATATTTCACTGCTATTTTTGTCATGCATGTGCAAATTTTGTTTTTAATCTAAATTTGCAACTTTTATGTATTTCATCTGATGTTTTTTTCATGTGTCATCTGAACTACTGGCTGGTTTATCATCAATTAGCAGTCGCGTGTACAGTGCTTGTGTGTGACAAAATAAACAATAAACCTTACAACGTCAAGAACTGTTGAATTCAGATAAGTACGCACAATGTGAACTGGACAGTACACCCAGACAATTCCTATCCCGCGCTCTTATTATTGGGTTTTTCTTCTGTTTTGAGATTTAGAAATAAAAATATTCGCCAAAATGATACTACCCCAGTGGTCTTATTGGAAAAATTTCCAGGTGATGAGTGCAACCTGGGCACTGTTTCAGATCAAACTAAACCGGGACTCAAATGTCAGCTGCTTCAGACGTTTCCTTTCTTCACGCTCAAAGAAACCGAATGATATGAACCTCATTATTCCCCACGCTTGTGTTGAACTGATCTGTCATCGGCAGATGTGAAGTGAAAATGTGTCCGTACGCATTTTACAATAAAACGTGTGTTGTGCAATGGAAAACAAAGCAGTAGCACATGTTATCTTTCTGTCTTCGTATCAGAAAAAATCTCAACTGAGCGCAAAACTCCGGTATACGTATACAGAAACTGAAATAACTAGCGTTTCGTTTATCAAAAGAAAGCGTTCAGAACTATGTGAATTGTAACAGCTTTCAAGCAGACAAATGTGGAGCGCTGAACATGATGCCACAGGTGCTGGTCGCGATAAACGCTGAGAACACAACGAGGCATAACCTGGAAGTGGAAGAGGCCCACGATTTGTGGGTTTATGAAACATTGGCCGGCATGCAGTTCGGAGAAAAAGGGCACCACCAAGAGATTTTTTCGCTGTGAGCATATCAAGTAATTGTTGAGTATTGTCAATTTGACCGGCGTAATGAACAACTTTTGTGGCCAGTGGTAATTACCGGTGCCGAAAAACCACTTATTCACAGAAAAGGTGGATGTTCACATTTTCTTCTGTCAGAACGTTTACCCTGCAAAAGCACAGATGGGATAGCACTGCTTTCATCTTTGTCGACTCATACTGACTTGGGGATCTAACGCAAGGTTGACAATACATCTGGTGCTTTGCTTCTTGCATGTCACTCAGTCAAATGCGTTCGCACCGATCCGTCTGTGAAAACAGGCGGCGGTTACATTATGAGGCCCACCTGTCGACAACCATGGCCGCGAATTTCCAGTCATTCAACGTGTCCTCCTCATCGTCATTGCTCTCCATCCGCCGTGTCATGTACTTCAACTCCTGCAGCACGCGCTGCAGCATGATCAACAGCGCATTCACGCTCGCGTCCGTGTGCTCTGCAATCAATTTCGTTGATTGGATTTGAAGCGCTTATAGCACACCAGTGCCGTCAGGAGGTCAACAATCTCACTTTTGCGCTCGAGTTTGATATAAAGTTTGCAATTATACATTCGTAACTTTCGCTCAATCAACTTTGAGTTTGCCAATTTTCCGCCAGTCAAGTCACACAGAATCGCAGTCCACAAAAGATTTTTAAGCGGTTTGTGTGTGTGTGTGTGTGTGTGTGTGTGTGTGTGTGTGTGTGTGTGTGTGTGTGTGTGTGTGTGTGTGTGTGTGTGTGTGTGTGTGTGTGTGTGTGTGTGTGTGTGTGTGTGTGTGTGTGTGTGTGTGTGTGTGTGTGTGTGTGTGTGTGTGTGTGTGTGTGTGTGTGTGTGTGTGTGTGTGTGTGTGTGTGTGTGTGTGTGTGTGTGTGTGTGTGTGTGTGTGTGTGTGTGTGTGTGTGTGTGTGTGTGTGTGTGTGTGTGTGTTTAATATTCCGCGACTTTTCAGGCCCAGAAGTTCAGGCCAGGCCGATTCAGGCCCACTGTATTTGACCCATTTATAGGCTTATGCTTAGGCTCCAGCCGGGCCTGAATGGCCGGGTCTGAACCTGTGCCGCGAGACTGAACCGTCGCACAACAACACTGAAATGGTTGTAACCAAAATTTGACGCCACAAATACACACGTCTTAAGAGCCTTGTTGTGTGACTGTTACGGTATGTATTGCTCACTACATGCGTGAACAAAATGAAGCCTGTTTGCGCTTAAAAATTGTCGATTCCAGTATATACCCAAGTCATTTCATTGCCGAATTGACACATTATCAAGCCGCACCAATAATTTCACGTGCCCGAGTGGAAAAATTGCCAGTGTTGTGGTTTCATCATGCTTAGCACCACTGGGCATTAGATCGAAACGGGTCACCCACGAAACAGAAATGCTGTGTGCATAACAGAGCACGGCTTTTCGTTTTCGCAACTTACTATCGGTGCTCGAACGGGATTGCTTATCGGGACCGGGATCGGGATCCGGATAATAATCGGGATTGGGATTTCTTAACGGGATTAAAATTTTCCGGATTAGGATCGGGATTGTGGCATCAGACTACAAAAACATCAAATTGCAGCAAATACGACACCAAATTATGCAAAAACTAGTCTAAATTGAATATTTTTGTTCCACATATCGCGTATCATACTCAATTTTGTATCGTACAAAAGTGATACAACTCCACTTTTAGCAGCTCTGTAATCCCGATAAGAATGCCGGATCGGGATCCGGATTGAACTTCTCCGGCTCGGGATCGATATCCCGTTCGAGCACTGCTTATGATTGTACAGTAGATGGATATTTTAGTATTCACGCAAAACGTTCAAATAAAACCGTCAGAAGGTCAACAATCTCACTTTTGCGCTCGAGTTTTACGTACTGTATAAAATTTGCAATTATACATTCGTAACCTTCGCTCAATCAAGTTTGAGTTTGTCAATTTTCCGCCAGCCAAGTTACATAGAATCACAGTCCACAAAATATATTTTTAAACGGTTTGGTGTGTATCATTAAGAAAACTGCGCACCGAAGCGAAGCCGTGGCGTGTTTTTTAATTACATAGTAATTTAAACACTTCACTTTCTAAAAGCAAATTAAGGTCATTCTGTAATGCGAGCAAAAACGTGGCATTCAACTATAGTAATAAACGTGGGTCTCGGATGAAATATCAAAAAATATTAAGTTGCCAAACTTTTGATAGCCTTGAAACACCAGAGAGATGCAAGCAACTTGTGTTGAACTTAATGCCTCCTTACGTTAATGGGACAAAAATAGCAGCAGAAAATTATCAACTTTCCCAATTACCCAGTTTTTTACTCAACTTTGTGCAAAACTTCGGTTCAGAAAGTGGTATAAATATGGCCGGCTTTCGACCAAGAATTCAGTCTGACTTTGTGGAATTCAAACTTTCACGTTTGTCAAGTTGTACCCTTCTGTTGGTGCATACTGTGCCGAGCCCCCTGTCAAACCCGTCACCCGCCGACAATGTTTCGTTGTCTGAGCACCGTACTCGTGATCAGCCTTGTCGCGTCGCAATGTTTCGTGCTGGCGGATCGCCGCGATGAGGAAGGGTTGCCCGAATTGAATGACAACTTTGAATTCGATGGTGAAATAGACGAGGAAGACGAAGACAAAGGCGTCGGAAGAAGCGGTCTGACGAGTGAGGATCTCGGCAGTGAATCACCTGTGATCGTGCCGGAGTCGGAAGAGGAAGTGCGTCGACCCAGTTTGTATTTATATTTATTGTTTTTAGCACTTGCACGAAAAGTTTGCTAAAAACAAGGACAGCATTTCAACCGGAGCTTGAAAGTTGTTCATAAACTACTGGCAATCAGCTTTCAAGGCTACTGGCCTTATCAACGCCAAAGGTCAGGATGTCCAAGATGCGCAGATCATCGGACGCGACAACAGTATTTGATATACAGTGTGCCTACCATGTATTTTCAGATTGATGACGATAGGGGTCGTTCGGATGAATCAAGTGACGAAGCGTTGTTCAAAGTGGAAAATGAGTTTGACGTCGACACACGTGGACGATGTGGCGCTGTGAGTTTACTACATGCTCATTCGTCATGGTTGGCATGGCAGCAGGGGCCACGTGCACAGATTTTAAGCTAACCCCAGGCCTGGCCAATCCCATTTATCTTCAAAATACCTACCAGCACAATCTTTCAACTAAACAACAACATAGACCACGTAATAGCGCTCTGTTTTTCAGGTATCCAAAAGCTGCATGATCACGAGCAACAAGCCATGTTATCAAGTAAAAAAGTACCGATCGAAGGTGTGCTTCTATCTCTATCAACATATGCCGACCACGAAATCTGGATGCAATCCGAATTTGCGACGTAAGCTCGTTTTGAGACGCTTAACATCCCAAAAATGTTTAATTTCGTCTTCAAGGTGTTCGAAAACTAATTAACTCTGGTTTGTAATCGCGTTACAGCGCACTGCACCCAGATTCGCGTGGTGAAACAGCAATTCTGCAGCTACGTCTGGCGGTATCGCGCTGTCAAACGCTGTCCGCCTGCCGGTAAGCAACATTAGCTTCGAAAGATTTGATTGATTTTGATGTCTTTGGACAATATTCTTCTCATTCAGCGATTACAAATTCTCTTTCTCAGGGTGCAAAATGCAAGTTGGTCTGGTGGTGGACACCAGTGGCTCGCTGTCAAGCCATTTCCACAAACAGCGACTCTATTTCCGCTACTTCATGGCGTACCTGAAAGCGGTTAGAATGTTTTTTCCATTTTTTAATGCTTGTACTAATCCTGCACAGGCAAACAAACACTTAAAAATTACTTCAGTACAAAGTTGAAGCCGACTACCACATTGTGAATCACGGCCCAATCAATCTGAAGCATCCTTGGACGTCGAACATCTATTCGATCAACAATGCTCTCAACCAGTTGACCGCAAAAGGTCAGAAATTTTCCACTTCGTTACCGAGTAGTCACGCACGTTGAAAATGGGATGGTGTTTTGTGAGTCAGCATCACTCTCCAGGCCCGACTACTGACGTTGCGGGTGCGCTGCGCAAGTCATGCAACTTGTTCACCCACACAAGGCCACCAAAGTGTCGCGCAGTGCTGGCTGCATCTGATGGCTACACAAAGGGAGGCAAGGCGGCCACAAAAAGTGCAGGTGAAAATTCATGATGTTAGGGTCGTTATGGAACTCTACAGTTCCTCGAAACGCAAATCATAATTTTCCGTACACAGGTGACTTCTGCCGAGCGCCTCCCATGAAGATCGATACCTACGCGGCGCTCGGCCCGCACAGCTCGTATGGCGAAAATGTGATGCGAGAGATCGGAAAGGCACCCGGTCGATTTTATTCAGATTTCACCAAAAACCCAGTGCATCTCGCGCGACGCACCGCTCTTGCGATGGCACAGTTCTGTCGGGTTGGTCTGCCGTTATTATCCATATTTTACGTAGCAATAAAACCAATCGCCGAACGTTTTTAACAAGCGCCATGCGATCTTTCAGTCTGGTTGTCATTATCCCAAAGTGACGAGTCGGAGTGTGTCCTCGTCACTGCGACCGTCGGTGGCCGAGGTCGCCAAACACACCGAGCCCGGACTGGATCTGGGTTTGGGACGAAGCATCACGCGCGCACGACCCGACAGCGAAGAGGATGAGGATCGAAGAGGTGTCCGAAGGGATGATTAAAGTTACATATAGGTACAGTAGCCGACATTGCCTGTATTAGCTTACAAGATGGAACAATGATGAATTTTTGGGACTTTATCATCAAATTTTGCCAGCATCAGTTCTGTCATGTTTGCTGTTCCCCGTAGCAGGTTCTGATATCATCACACTCAAACTCCCATCATATGCAGGCAGGTACATACTGAAAATTTTGACATAATTTTAAACCTATATATACATACATATGTACAACTTGTCTTTGGTATCAATACGTTTACTGCTGAGCATGGAGTATCCCCACAGTAATGTCCATCTTAGTTGATAAAAAGCAAGCCTAATCTCATTCAATCGTTTAAATTTCTCAATGTACTGTTATTTCTTGGTCACAGTGGTGATCCGTCAATGTTTATTGTCACGTTTTTGTCTTGTTTTATTTCTATTCTTTAGTATTTCCATCAAATATGTATCTGCATTTTGTCGCGTCATTGTGATCCAGTTCAAAATTATTCAATAAAGACTATCGATGTGAACCAAGTACTGTATACATACCCGGTTTTTGTCTACAAAAAAATCAACACAAAGCAACACCCGCAAATTGAAAGAAAAATCGAATACAACAAAAATAAAACATGGCAATGGCAACACTTACCCCCTTTGCTCAACAACGTTGCCAGTTTGTCCTCAATTTTCACATCCAAATTGTTGTTGGACACCGGGTTTCGATGGATGTAGACCGCACCCAATGGCGCTGCGATTAGTTCGTCAACCATGCCGCCGATCAGACCTGAGATCATCAGGTTTAGAGTGAGCTGCAAGACCACTTTTCTAAATGGGTCCTTTTGTGGCCAACAGCTGCCAGCATAGAAATTATGACATTGAAACAGCAAAAAAAACTCACGCACATGACAACTCTGTAACATAAAAAAAATGCCTTTGCGGTCGGTTTCGCGGACAACCCATCCATACGTATGTGTTGTCACAAAGTGCCAACTAGGCGCGCAACACAAACAGTTGACCAAAAACAGTTCGAGCATGACAGTTTTGTGCCAGCAAAAAGAGCAAAGTCCAAGAGAGAGACTGACCGGGGCGAAGCGCAGGCCTTACACCTGGACCAAATACTAAAGTGAGAGCTTTGACCCAAGGTGGAACTCAAATAATGGTCTATCTATACTCATAATGTGACTGAGCTATTTTTACTCCGGCAGATTTTGCTCCATTCTCTTTCCTCCGTTGACCGATGCGTATACCTGCAGTAGTGCTGCCACTGCCATCTATTATGTACGAAATGAATCAAGAATGTTTTGGTCAAACTCGACTCCTTTTAGCTTCAGCGTTCAAATTAGGGTCCAGCGAGGTCATGAAGATTTAAAATTGTTCATAAGAAAATGTACTGTGGCGTATAAAATTAAAATAACAATGGTAGATGCAAATCAATCGCTTGTGCCAAATGTGTCTGTATTTTGCAGACGTTATCTCAAAGACAGCCTTGCCATATCGAGCAAGGAGGACATTATGCGCATGTCTGCCGCTGCGTTGGTGCTGTTGGCGCACATTTATTCGCGATTCAAGGATGTTCAGGTAACGAACGGTTTTAGGCTTCTTGACAGCAAACACGGCAGTGCACTTTGCAACTGTTTAAATGTGCCCCTTCTAAACCTGAATTCGAGTATTTCTTTTGCCAACTGGTGCCTATGCAGTACCTACCGTATCTTACCTGCAGGAATGTTCGAATATGCTAAATCCGGCGATGGAGCTACTCAAGAACACGCCCGATCTCACACTGCAATGCTGGGCCACATCGCTGCTACATGGTTGGTTGATTTGTGTGTGGCATTTTCGGTTGATGTTTTAGGGAAGTGTCACTTTGCCGAATATTTGACGGCCCGTCGTATATGATGGACGATTTCAGGTATCCATAAAACTTTGTCACACTCAGAAACATAACAACCCTGGAAAAAATGTTAAATGCACAGGATCGTGTAACCACAGTGATGTTTCATGGAAATGAAGTCGGGTTCTCAACTCTGTCCTAAGGACATTGATGAATCTGGTGCACTTGCACCGCGCTGGTCTCGTCAGAAAATACAAGCACACAAATGATGTTAATGACTGTCAGTTTATGCGCACATATCCCTTTCTGCGTGTGCGTGTGCAGAGCTGACACAAGTCTGCTGCAATGTTCTGATGCTAATACAATCCGCTTTCATTGTCGCATTGCAGAAGTGTACGTGATGTGCGGTCACACACAGAAAGCACAAGAGTCACGTCACGTCATAGATGCGTACACCAATCGAATACAGGCGGATATCAACAAGGGCGCGGCCATGCAAACGCGGGCGCGGGTCGCGGGTCAGAAAAATATTCTATGTTTTAGACCCGCTCCGCGTTTGCATGGCCGCACTTGCGGGCGCGGGTCGCGGGTCAGAAAAATATTCTATGTCCCAGACCCGCGCCCGCGTTTGCATGGCCGCACTTGCGGGCGCGGGTCGCGGGTCAGAAAAATATTCTATGTCCCAGACCCGCGCCCGCGTTTGCATGGCCGCACTTGCGGGCGCGGGTCGCGGGTCACTCGAAACATTTCTTTGGCTGGGCTTGTAGCGCGCGAAAACCACAGTTTTAAAGCAGACGAACTGTTTAGTCTAGTCGCCACAATAAATTCTGTTCTTTAGTGCAGTGCATTATGCCGGCTGTTGGCTAGAGAGTGATGTTTAAGCCTTCCCTGTTGCCTGCCACCAATATCATGAAACATTCCCACGTACGCGTGTTTTGCTGTGATACGTGTCAGTCGGGCTGTGGTTGGTTTGTGAGCTGGCATATTTACGTGGCTGTTGGAGATAACGTGTTGTTTAGTGAACGTCGTGACCTTGAATGTTTCAAGGTCTGCTTGTCGCGCTGGAACAATTCGTTGAAATTCGAAATCTAAAGAAAAGCGAAATTCCATAGTTAGTGGTGTTGCACGTTTCATGCGAAACATTCATTCGCCTTGACACCTTTTTGATCAAGCAGTTTGCCTGAATGCGCAGGTATAAATTGGGCTGGTCCGCTGCACACTTTGTTCCCGGATGTTCTTCTTAAAGTGCATCTCCTGGTCGCATGCTGCAGATTGGGTTCTTGGTGCGTGAGAGTTTAATAACGCCCTGAACAATATTCAAATGCGTGCAAAGTTTGAAGGCGGTTTGAAATGCGAAAGGCCCCCTTTAAAACTCTACAGTTTTCGCGCGCTACAAGCCCAGCCAAAGAAATGTTTCGACTGACCCGCGACCCGCGCCCGCAAGTGCGGCCATGCAAACGCGGGCGCGGGTCTGGGACATAGAATATTTTTCTGACCCGCGACCCGCGCCCGCAAGTGCGGCCATGCAAACGCGGGCGCGGGTCTGGGACATAGAATATTTTTCTGACCCGCGACCCGCGCCCGCAAGTGCGGCCATGCAAACGCGGAGCGGGTCTAAAACATAGAATATTTTTTTGACCCGCGACCCGCGCCCGCGTTTGCATGGCCGCGCCCTAAAATTGACGACAATCCACCACGCATTAAAATGCAGGTTGAGCAGAAAGATACTGTATATGAGCAATACCGTTTGGTTCGGTGCTACATCCAAACACACTACACATGACAGGGCTGCATTATATCATTTTCGTGCCATATTCGCAATCCCGAATATTCTAATTCACAATGACTACCACTTAATCACAATCCATCGAATCAACTGAATCTTCTGCCAACTGTTTGGCTGCTGCGGAAGAGGCTGAGGATAGTCTGCAACATTTTCAAAACGTTCGAAAGCGCACCATTTTCGGGCTCAAAGCCGGTCTTTTTTTCTAAAAGTAACACAACGCATGCCCCAACGTTTTGTCTGAGAGGAATTCGTTTGTCAAATGTAGAACTTGATTGTCTAAAACTATGTATAGCTCAACCAACAAAGCTACGTTGCCAGCCGGGCTTTGTGTTGTTCGAAGACTTTCGGATCACAGCGAAACCACCAACTTGTTTGGATGGACCACCGCTTTATGCGAAATTGTGCGTTGCGTTTGCAAACTCTTTATTGCTAAACTTTGCTTTTTTCGGTGTTGAAAAAATGTTGCGTTTTTTTACCCTGGGCAAGTAATAGACAGGCGTCGTCGGGTGTCATCAACGGCGCTCACGATCAGCTCGAAAACCACTTCTTTAATTTTCATATGCTTCTCAAATGTCTGAAATTGAAACTCAATTGCGATACGATTGAGTGAAACGTCACAGCGAATGCCGCTCAGGACCAAACCTCGGTCTTCTGTTCACCACCGCGGAGCGGAGAGTGTTGATTCCATCTCTCGGCGAAGTCGTTCAACGGCAGAGGGTGGTCCCAATTGTCCCTCTCGTAGGGCATCAGGCATGTCATCATGTTGTCGAGGATTTTTTCGTCTTCGTCGAAACAAGATTCCTAAAGGGTCGGAACGTGTCTGGCTTTTCTTCACCGTCAACCCGCTCGCAAAGACCACTATAATAATTGATTAATTGATTGGTAATTGATTGATTAACAAAATGATTGAATAGAGTTTCAATGAATTGATTCGACACTCACATTTAGTGAATTGTCGGATGATTGTTGGCTGACGGGCCTGAAGAAAGTGATTGCGTGCGTGGTAGAAAAGATCAATTCAACATGACCATGAGCATCGCAAGAACCACGTCCGCAAGAATATGCAAATATTATCCAAAGTGAGAGGTGCTTCAAACATTTGTGAACTCTGAACCGCCACGCCAAACGTATGCTCCCAGAAGGACTCGAACGTCCGATCTCCCAGCCATCAGGCCCGGAAATCAGTTGTTCTACCAGCTGAGCAACGGGAACGCGGTCTGGCTGCGGCTCAATGTTGCACTTACATAACTCATGCAACCGTGCAGACACACACTGCTTTACACGCCACAGCGCTGCACGTTGCGCTGGCTAACAGATTTCCAGTGTCCAGGCTACACATTTACTATTCGAAAAGATTAAATTTAAATTTAAATTTAAATTTAGATGAGTCACCTAAATTGTGCGTATGTGCTACTGGATCCACACTCCAGTGCTGACATACTGGCGGGTGTGCTCGAGGCCGACAGACACGTGTCCTCAATGGCACTCGCTATCAGACTGACGACCGCGTCTCTCATTTCGTTCAGTTGATGGAATGTCTGCAAAATTCACGCGCTGTCAATTTGAAAACAATTGGTGTTTGTGAATCGTTAACAAGTGGGAATTGAAACCTCCGGATCTGCGGCACGCAACTCGGCTGATTTGCATTTGAACATGGAAAGCGCCCGACTAGCGTTTACGTCGAGCGACTTTGTAGTATCTGTAATCTCATCAAGTTAAATTCTGTCACGCTACTATGGAGCCATAAAACCTCCTTACTAACCCGACTCCAGACAAGGTGGTTTTCCCAGCCTCTCTTCAACGCAGCACGACGACTGAGGAGTGTCCCAGTTGTCATTGATGATCTCCGTATGATGGAATATGTGAGCATCTGTCTCGCAACTACGCGCAGATTCGATCAGTTGAAGGTCCTGCGTTATTAGCTGGCGTAGGTACGCGAAGTTAATAATTCAGCAAAAAACATGGTGTTTGGCAGAAAGTCGATTTCGTGCAGAAGGGAACCAAGGGGTGCTGAGGCGTTCGGACAAAAACAGAAATCATAAATCTTTCTTGCTTGTGAGCAAAAGCTTTTCCAGACGTGAACGTAACCTAACTGTCAGCAACAGTCAGGTCGGTGTCTCGCAGCTTACCTCACTCGTTGTGGGTGAGTTTCGTTGCTCAACAAACTGGGCATATCCAGCAAATAAAGGAGAATCTTGCTGTCGAGTTTCACAGCTGATGTGATTAGGAGCATGTTTTTTGGTGCTATTTAATTATCAACTCAGCTTATGCAATGTAATATTATCACCTTTCGAATGCAGAGTTTGTGAAACTATCAGAGAGCTCCCAATCAGGAGTCAGAGGTTGCGGCTCCTCGGATGCGCTGGCCATTACATCGGGAGCAAGCGTTCCTTTCATTTCTTCGTTCGATTGCACCCCACTCACGCTGTAAACAGAAACACTTGTGAAATACTTGAAAGTCAGATCAAACTTTCGGAATAATAATTATCGCGGGAGGTGTTTTAGCTCAGCTCAGCGCAGATTTCTGTTTATCCGTATTCTCAACAACGCTTGCGAGTTTTTTTACCGGCATTCGTGTGCCGAACTCGACAACGCCGTAGATTTGAGCTTCGCTATTTTTTCCGAGTGAGACAGTTGCGGGCGCCGCGGCGGCATTCGCGATCGTGACCGGCGTTGCGTGTCGTCCATCGCCGTCACCATCAGTTCGACGGTGGCTTCTTTTATATTGGTCAGCTTGTCAAACGTCTAAAATGTTGTTTGCAGTATTTGTGGAAAGAAAGGTGTGACACGCATCAATTACAGGCGTAAACCGACGTCCACACGCCCGGCCTCCAACAGTTCGCGTACCCGACAATTGAACAAGAACTGCGCTCGACGAGTATTTGTAGCACACAGTTTCCGTTCCCTGACAGAAGGGGGTCGAAGGCCCTATAATTGAATCAGAAGGAATGTGAGCTGTTAGGACAGATGCTGTCCGCTGGGAGCCACTGTGCAGCATGTTAGTACCGGAATTTTTCGCTGTGTTCCCGACTAAAAACCCGAGCGCTCTATTTGGGGTCAACATACTGTACGTAAAACAGAAAAGCAAAGTTTCTCTTCGCGCAAGAAGGTCATTTTGTGCAACATTCGGTGTCGTTAGAGCCGCGTGTGTGTGTGTGTGTGTGTGTGTGTGTGTGTGTGTGTGTGTGTGTGTGTGTGTGTGTGTGTGTGTGTGTGTGTGTGTGTGTGTGTGTGTGTGTGTGTGTGTGTGTGTGTGTGTGTGTGTGTGTGTGTGTGTGTGTGTGTGTGTGTGTGTGTGTGTGTGTGTGTGTGTGTGTGTGTGTGTGTGTGTGTGTGTGTGTGTGTGTGTGTGTGTGTGTGTGTGTGTGTGTGTGTGTGTGTGTGTGTGTGTGTGTGTGTGTGTGTGTCACGCTGAGCAAGCAGCAGACGCGCGTTTCTAAACGAAAGGTCAACTTTGATAGTTTGCTGTGCAAGCGTAAATCGATTGTTTGCAATCTGGTTCGTTTAAGCTGGTTGCACAAATGTTTTGAAGGAATATAGGAAGTAAGTTACCTAACATTTCGCCGCACGGCTGTTGAGAAATTGAACATTCATTGACGGCGGTGCCAAAAATTTTGACGTCACGAGCTGATCCCAGCATGAAATCAAAACAGCTCTATGAAAGGTTACGAAATTCATACATATCGTTTAAAAACGTTTGTGAAACCAGCCTAAATAAACAGTTGTGCAAACAAACGATTTACATTGGCGCAACAGACTGTCAATGTTGACCTTTCGTTCAGAAACGCGCGTCTGCTGCTTGCTCAGCGTGCGATGTTTCAAGCTTACGCCCAGCTTCAGCTTACACTGACCTTTCTCACACCGAGCTTTCCACCGACCTTTACACCCAACTGACCGTTACACCGTTTCGAAAATATCACTCAATCTATCGACACGCACTTTTTGCTCTTAAAGCACTGTGCCTTATACACCGACCACGGTGAAAGAGCAGGTACAGTCCAGCCACGAACTCACGAGACGACTTATTTTGAAGTTGACTTGAACGGATCCAATAATGTTCCGGTTCCACGTATTTCGGAAATGAAGAAAGAGAAATGCTTGTATTTTTTGAAAACATGCTCTCCACCTCGGTGCGTAAATTCCCTTTTCACTCCCAAAACATTTGTGCGTTGAACGATGTTGCTGTTCGCGTAAGCACGCAACAAATTGAGGTCAGCCAGCTGGAACTTGTCATCATGTCTCTCGGCCCAATCTCTTTCTTTTGTTTGCGAAAACACGTAACCGGCGCATTTTTGAATCTGGTCAAGCAAGCTTTAAAAAGAGTCGTCTCATGAGCACGTGGCTGGACTATACACTGCGTGCACAAGGCGTGCCTGCGGTGTACGCGTACGCACGCAGGCGTACGCATGCACTGCGCGTGCACCGCCTGGTGGCTTGTTTTTGCGCAACTGGATATTATTGGTTTATTTTGCTCTCTCACAATTATCAGTGATTTGTCTTTGTTCACAATGCATAAACGAAATAAACCGGCGATTTCTGTGCGAAGATTGTTGTTGTAGGTTGCTTATAAACGCTGATGCAGTTGTGTGTCTACTCAAGTTTGTGTTTAAAAACACACCCATGCACGCACCAGCTGGGCATGTCATTCCGGTTGAAGCAAGATTTTCCACCTTTTTTTCGAATACAATAATGTAGAGCAAGGGATTTTGCATTGAAAACTGCATATGCAACACTTTCCATGTGTGAATATAATAATTAAACACAAACTTCAGTGCGCAGCTCATCTGAATAGCTTCGATTCGTTGTCTCCCTTCCGCTACGACATCCGCCGTTTGATTATCAGCTTCCATTACGACCTCCTTTTCGGTTTTGTGTGATGTCGTGATTTGCTGAGAATCAACAGAAAATCATCGCCTGTAAAGGCACTTTCTGTTGGAAAAAATGAAAAACACAGTATTACTCCAAACTAACGTGTCGTTATTTGTCGCGATATGTACAATAGCTTATTCTATATCGCTCTTCTTGGCTTTTTTTGCCGCCAAACTTAAAATTCGTGGGGCGTCAGTGTTCAACATTAGTTTGACCAAAACGATAGCTCTGCGTTTATTCCAGCTCATAATATGTACATACCGGGCAGGAACTTTCAAAGTGGGCTGACCGGCTCAGTTTTGCTATATTGATTGTGGGTGCTCATGATTGATTGGGCTGCCACAATGCGAATTTGTTATGACATTGTAACCAAAACTAACCGATATTTAGTGGTCGGTTGTTTTCAATGTGCGCTCAGCTTAAACACCACCGGACAAATGACTAAACGTGATAATTATAGAGCACATTACATGTGGACGAAAACGCTGGAACATGGCTGAGAAATAATTGCTGCAGTTTGCGAATGGACAGTGTGTTTTGCCACTCATCTGTTTAGTTCAGGTCCGAAGGCTTCTTTAACAACCTCGACCGTGTGTATCACAAATGGGTGGAATTCAGAAAACAAAGTCAAGCTCACCGTCCAGCTCAACGTCAAAGTTCAAAGTCAGGATGTTTCGGCGTCACGCTGGCTCGTGCAGCAGACGCAATTTTCTGAACGAAGGGTCAACTTTGACGCATTGTTGTGCAAGACTGGATCTAGCCAAAATATTATTATAGGGATGTAACAGAAGCGTTCTGTGGGAGTATTTCTGAGTTTCATGAATTTCTGAAAAGAGACAAAGAAATGAAGAGACGATCACTGTCGAAAGTGCGAACATGAGCATCAACCGTTCGTAGCTCTATTACATTTACTCTTGATGTTACGGAGAAAGCAAACTGACACAACTGACTAGTACATGAAAGATTACACAATATAAGCTGGGTTAGCAGTGCGCACACACATTCCAATCTAACATGCAGCACAAGTCAAAACATCACATGACTGCCGGTTGTTCCGAAGTTACAGTTAGTGGATCTCATCCGCTACACTCCCGCCCGAATAGAATGTCATGCCACACCCGTGTGGGGCAAACCGCATCAATAAAGCACAAATGATGTGCACTCAATACGAAGTACATGCTTAATATAACAGTGATAATCAAGTTTGCTATTTCAAAAGCTCCAGATTTCCGCAAATCACTATTGTCCCAACCAGCTAGTGTCCGCCGGGCCGTGCCCCGATTCCGACAAAGGGCAAAACGGCTTCGCCTTGAGAATCAACAGGTTCGTTCATCGATGCAGCAGTTGTCCTCCGAACCATCGTTGTGACCGCTCACAGACGACAGCATGCGGCGATTTGAAATTGACCGAAGTTCTGATGCACCGTTGCAGAGCAGAACGAAAGAAAATGATGTGGCGAAGTGCCACGCCGAGGCTGGTGGGTGGCGGCGAGTGTGTTCGTTGATCTTCGTTTGTGCGACTGAGTCTATTGCGAAATGTTGCCGAGTGTTCGAGAGTGACTGTTGTCCGAGCAGTGACCGGTGGTGAAGAGTTGTACTGAAGGTTGATCGTGCCTTCAGGAGTTGTTCAGCAGACTTCCTCCCCTTCGAACGATGATGCCTGAGTCCACATTTCGAGTATCCGGGTGGAATTCTGTCCAATTCGCTGGTCGCGGAATCGACGGTTGCCTAGGATGCCATGTCGAAAATGCGAACATGAGCATCAACCGTTCGTATAGATCTATTACGTTTACTTTTGATGTTACGGAGAAAGCAAACTGACACAACTGACTAGTACATGAAAGATTACACAATATAAGCCGGGTTAGCAGTGCCCACACACATTCCAATCTAACATGCAGCACAAGTCAAAACATCACATGACTGCCGGTTGTTCCGAAGTTACAGTTAGTGGATCTCATCCGCTACAATCACCAACGAAGGTGCAAAAAATTTTGACTGCGGTCAATGATCGCCACATTATTTCAATACCATTAGTCAGAAATTGTTATATATAACTGAGAAATAATCTTCTGAAACGCTTGTGCTACGTCCTTAAAATAACAGTATCCGGAGAAACGCATCCAATCATGCACAATAATGCGTCAAAGTTGGCCCTTCGTTTAGAAAATCGCGTCTGCTGCACGAGCCAGCGTGACGCCGAAACATCTGACTTTGAACTTTGACGTTGAGCTTGACGGTGAGCTTGACTTTGTTTTGTGAATTCCAGCCATTGACACGTCAGAGATTATTACCTATTTTGTTTTGGTTTGGTGCAAATCAGCTTTGGTTGAATATTGTGAGATATGTCAGATATCCGTCACGCCACGCAAACTCTCTCAAAAGGGGTCACTAAATTTTAATTTTCACCAGAGGTATGCGTAATTATATTCCAACATGACGTACATAGAATGAAAACAAACACGCCAATTTAATTATGGCAGGGACATCAATTGATATCCATGACTGTAACATTATTGTTGTTGTAATCAAAATACATTATCGTGCACAATTTCGAACAGATAAGCGCTTGAAATGAAAGCCCCCCGTGAAATCGTCAGAGAGGGAAGGTAACACGCTGAATTTGGTCACTGGCGGGTTTGGCAGATCCCAGCACGGAGTCAAAAGTAGTACCAAGTTGGCGTTGCGCGTAAAAACGTTTGGGGCGATTCGCGGCTGACGGCTCACTAAAAACGTTTGACTTTTTCTGCTGTTGACCATGCGAGAGGTGCCCTGTAGACACGCAGTTTGGAGTCTGCATTCACGATTTAGCCTTGTGGGCAAGCATTGCGTTAGATCTGTGGATGCAGTTTCGACCCATAATGCGAGAATGGCGCCCTTGTCAATGGCAAAAGCCTGGCATGACAATGACATTGCAGTCTGGCATTATGGGCCGAAATTGCATCCACATACTGTAGATCTAACGCAATGCGTGCCCACAAGGCTAAATCGCATCGTTATTAATCTATCATCCTTTGTGCAAAGCACGTCCGCAAGACAGCACCCAGTGCACTTTGCATCTGGTGACCCAAATAAAAGTGGGCTGGTTTGTACACGAACTGAAGACTTCCATAGGCTTTTGTGTTGGAACATCATAGGTTGAAACGTAATCACGCTAGTGTTATGCCTCAGACAACGAAAATTTGCGATTGTCGATTTCGTCGGCACAGTGACAGCCATGTTCACATGAAATATCAGCGAGAATCTTATGGTATGTACATTGCGTCACAAGAGGTGCAGTGTCTTACTGCCCATTAACATAATAGTTTCCGTACACCCATACAAACTGTACCACTCGGTAAGTCGCAGAAAGCCCATACAGTTTAACTTTTCTTTCATACCGTGCTGAAAAACAGAAGAAAATATTCCTGCCGCCGAATCGTGGTTATCGTGGATAACTGATGATTTTTAAGAATCAAAGATAATGAGGAGTCGCGCCTTCAATACAAAGGTAACGTTGCGCCAGGCGAGCGATGCGCAACAATGTGTTCAACGCAGGTACTGCTGTTGATCTCCTGGATCAACTCAAGCACAAAATACAATAAACGTTTTTCACATGAGCTGGGGAAGCCCTCCGCACCTTTCGAACGCATCGTACCACAACATTGTCGCTGATGTTTTGCGAGAACTATGTAATACTGCGCTGATGAGTCGAAAATCGCAAATTTTTATTGTCCGAAGCATAACTTCAGCTTGATGATGTTTCAACCCATAATATTCCAACACAAAACTTTTGGATTCGATTGATGTGCTGTTCGTATCAAACGACAACGCTGTGAACGAAACCCTCAAAAGTTTTGCGGTCCTGGGATTTTTTTCTGAAACCACAAATTTATCAGATGTGTGTCCCAAAAAGGCCACGAGGGACACTTTTGACATTCTTTGCTAATAAGCGAAGAACATCAACATCACTGCTGCACAGAAGCAACATACATGCACACACGTACCCCATCCGTGTGTTCCTCATGGCAAGATACTTGAGAGCCTTGGGTGCAGCGTAGTGGATGCAGTGCCAGCCGTTCTTGTCACGGACGTCAACGTTGACACGCTTTTTGTCGAATAAATAGTTGAGCACGCCGATGCGCCCATTCAAAGCAGCGTAGTGAACGCAATGCCTGCCGTACTGGCCCCGAACGTCCACGTCAACCCCTTTCTTGTCAAATAAATACTCGAGCATTTTCATGCGACCGTTCAGAGCGGCATAATGCGCACAGTGCCGCCCTTCCTTGTCGCGTACGTTTAAATCAACGTTCAGGGCTTCGCTTAGGTACGTCAGCACGTTGACATGACCGTTGAATGCAGCATAATGGACGCAGTGCCAACCACCCTCGTCACGCACGTCCACGTCGATGTCGCTCTTGCCAATGAAGTATTCAAGCACGTTGATGTGACCGTAAAGTGCAGCGTAATGGATGCAGTGTCTACCGTGTTTTCCACGTACTCCTAAGTCGACATTCTTCCAATCGAAAAAATATTCGAGTACATTGATGTGGCGGTTGAGCGCAGCGCAATGCACGCAGTGAGAGCCGCTGTTGTCACGCACGTCCACGTCAACGTTGTTGCTTTCATAGAAATACTTGAGTACGTTGATGTGACCTTTCAACGCTGCGTAGTGAACACAATGTCTATTACATTTGCCACGAACGTTCAAGTCGACGTTCTTTTTCTCAAAGAAGAACTCGAGTACACTGATATGTGCGTTGGATGTTGCGTAATGGACGCATTGTCTTCCATCAGCATCACGCTGGTTCACGTCGACGTTTTTCATGTCAAAGAAGTACTCGAGCACGTTGATGTGACCGTTTGAAGACGCACAGTGGACACAACTTCTACCTTCGTTGTCAGACAGTCCCAAGTCGATCTTGTTGTTGTCAAAGAAGTACTCAAGCACGTTCATGTGGCCGTTGAACGCAGCGTAATGAACACAGTGCATTCCTTTCTGATCACGCACGTACATGTCGACATTCTTCTTGACAAAAAGGAACTCAAGCACGTTGATGTGACCGTTTGATGCCGCACAATGCGCGCAGTGCCAACCGCCGTTGTCCCGGACGTCCACGTCCACTGCTTTATTGTCAAAACAGTACGTAAGCGCATCAACCTGTCCATAGAGTGCGGCGTAGTGGACGCAGTGTTTTCCGTACCGCCCACGCTCGTCCACGTTGACCTTCTTCGAGGCGAACAAGTACTCAAGGACGCTGATCTGTCCGTAAGCTGCCGCGTAATGGACACAATGTCTGGCACGCTTGTCGCGCACGTCCACGCTGACGCTCCATTTGTCAAATAAGTGGCTGAGGGTGGTGACATGACCGCTCAACGCGGCATAATGGACACAATGCCTTCCGTCTTCATCACGCACGTCCATGCTGACAAACTCGTTTCCAAGAAGCAGCTCTATCACGTTCGTTTGACCGTTCAACGCGGCGTAGTGGAGGCAATGCCGACCACCATCATCACGCACGTCCACGTCGACAATGTTGTGCTCCAAGAAATATTCGAGCACGGTCATGTGACCGTTGGATGCAGCGTAATGGATGCAGTGCCTACCGTCCTTGTCACGTACGTCCGTGTCGACGTTTGCTCCGGATGAAATCAGAATGTTCAAACATTCAACGTGGCCCCATTCTGCCGCCAGTGCCAACGGCGTCTTTCCCGCGTTATCGCGCACATTCAAATCAAGGGGCAGCAGCTTGCTCCTGCTTCCCTTCTTCAGGACTTTCGGCAGACACGCTGTGGTGGTTTGATGGATGAGGGTGGTCGAGTAGTGTCGTGTGCAAAGTTTGCGAATCGTGTCTTCATCTCCCATCGCTGCAGCAAAGTGGATCAATTGGGGCTCGCCCCTGTCCGCATTTGTGTCGGCGTCACTGATTGAGGGAAACGACGTGGTCAGCAGGTCAAACAGTTCGGCGACCTGTTTGTATTCGTTGTGACCGGTCGGTTGTTGGTCGACGTACGATCGGCAGATTCGGTAAATTGACGTCAGAACGGCGACCAAGTAGGCGGACGCGCAATTCGATTCATGATTAGGGATAGAGGTCTTGAGGTTCATGTCCAACAAACTGAACTGATGTTGAACAGTGGTCACTGTCGTCTGATAGTCATCTGCGCCGCTCTTCAATCGCTTTTGTCGTTGTTTCTGCAGCATCCGTTGAACGTCGGGATCCTGGAAGTAGAGTTATAATGAGCCAGGAAAAAAGCGCACAAAGATTTCGTCAAAAAAAGCCGGAAATCGTTAACAACTGCTCCACTCACGTTCAAGTGCTTCCGTAACGGGCCGACCCACATGCGTGGCCAGTCGTCGTTGAATGTGTACCGATACCAGAGCAACACAATCTCTAGTGCAATGGTGCGCTGCTTGACGTCGTTCACTTCATTGTTGAACGCTAAGCTCGCTTGTTCGAATGCTTGTTTGAGCATAAATTTGCCGTTAATTTGGAGATCTCGCAGTCTTTTCGCGTCGCAGTTGTCCTGAAAATGAGCAAGTACTATATAAAAGTTGAAAGTCAGCCCCGTCAGAATGATGTATTTCGCTCACCCGTTGCTGTTCCTCCGAGACGGCTTGGAACGTCTCCACAGCGGTGATGTAGTGCATCATGCAAGTGTTGAAGTGCATCTTTGCTTGTTTCTGATGCATCGTCACCGTCGCACCACGAGCCAAAGTCAATAACCATTGAAGTACGTTTCTGAAATTGTGGGCCGTAAATGGCAGCGAAGACAAATGATTTTCATGCCTGTGTGGCCTTGCAAGACTCTGCTGCCGGGCAAAAAAGTGCGACAAGTTCGTTCAGGAACCTAAAGCATTGCTGGAAAGAAATATCGTCGGCTTTTTTAAAGCGAGGTTCTCTCTGGTGTGCATGTGGACCGGGGAAATTAAGCACCGGAGAATGCCAAATAAGCCACCCTCCGAATAACACCCCTGAAAGATTATCCGAATAAGCCGCCCCCCATTGGTTATTGTCAGTAATGTTATATATGCATATACACATGGGGGCTTATATTTGGGAAACCATTTTTTTATCTGAAATCTGAAATCCGATGTGTGTTCCAAATAAGCTCCCAGGGGACTTATTTGGCATTCTCCGGTACAAAAACAACCACTTACCTGTTCTCGGCAACCAGCTGGTCACCCCATTTCCTATGAGCACCATCAGCTAATTCGGTCAAGCTCACATCCAGTACACGTCTGATCACTTCAAAGACAACATCGGACAGAATTCCAACGGCGATTTCGGCCATTTATATGCGTCTGGTTAGCGGTTATCGTAAATTTCTGAAAACGTTCAGCAGAATTTTCAACTTCGTTCGCAAGGACACCTGAGAATGAAGGGCTAGCGCCATTTTGATCTCAGCACTCGCAGCGTATTGTGCCTGCGTGCGACAAAACGACAGCTTTGTGCACGTTTGATGTACTGCCGCGGGATCCATTAAGCCGATCTTATTTATAATACAAACCATAAATTTAGTGTCACCTGATGCCACGTGTGCGCAAAAGTCCAACTCTATTTTTTCCGAGCACTAATATTGGTGTATTATTCAGCCCCACAAAGCCTATGATTGATATTCTCTCCATCATGGGGCTGGTGAGTGATGACCTTAATTTGATCAGACTTTGTGCTTTGTAGTGTATTGATGTTTGTTGACACGATCTGAGCGTGATCAAACAGAATGGCGCACACAAAATGGCTTTTCTATTTTTTCGCGACTCGCTTCTGTTTTCTGCGTTCAGTTTTTTTCCGAAAGTCAAGAGTCTCACCCTCATGTGTGTAACATCTACAGGCAAAGACAACCAGAACGCAAAAATCAGTGTATTCATTTATTCACAGTATCTGTCCTGTACACAGGTGCAGTTTTGCGAAACCAATTAGCTTACCAATTTAGATTGATCAAATTCCAAAAAACAAGCCTTTCATCAATCAATACTAAAGTAAAATTTACATACAGTACATGGATTTTCCGCGTGTGCGCGTATTAATCTTACAAACCGGTACTGCGCCGCTGAGGTTCCGGACACTGAGACGAACATACAAATGTAATAAAAGAGAAAAAAACAGAAAGAGAGCAACCAGACAACGAAATAAACCGTTTTGACTCAACGCATGACACAAGACTCGTTCACAGATTATCTCAGAATCCATCGAAAATTGTACATAAGTTTCCAATTTCGTTTCCTCGTGTATTTACAGAGGCAGTTTTCGAAGTCGAGGCAGGTAATAAGCTCAACACACAGTCAACAAGCCACAGAGCTTGTCTGAGGCCGCATTCACAATGCAAGCGCGTTAGCGCGTTAGCGTGCGAGATGCGCACGCTTTTGCATTCACAATGGAAAAAGCTGATTAGCGCGTTAGCGTGCGAGCAAGTTTTCTCGCACGCTAACGCGCAGATGCGCAACGCGCTTTTGCATTCACAATGCAAAGCTGATTAGCGCGTTGGCGCGTTAGCGTGCACGCTAACGCGCTTTTCACGATTAGGACTGGTTCTAATTTTTTGCGCGTTAGCACCGGATGCGCGTGTTCTAAAGTTTATAATTTAATTTGAAAACATTATCAGACCACGAAAAAGGTGAAAACATAGGAAATAAAGCCTGCTGCGTTCACTGAGAATATTTTTGTTTGTTTTTGATGCTTAGCAGCATATCTTTTTACGCTATCAATCGATTGATGCAAACAGTTTCGGCTGCTGTTATATTAGCTGCAAGCAAACGTTGCGCAGAACGTTGTTCATC
The DNA here is from genome assembly GCA_030248065.1 of Rhynchonema sp. JSB1_4. Taxonomy (NCBI): domain Eukaryota; kingdom Metazoa; phylum Nematoda; class Chromadorea; order Monhysterida; family Xyalidae; genus Rhynchonema; species Rhynchonema sp. JSB1_4. Next base: position 25,997 of record JASAMV010006997.1, read on the forward strand.
TGCTTATGTGTTGTGTATCCTCTTTGGTGGTGTAATTGTGATGCATGACACGACAAGGAGACTGTATTGCGCGCATGGATTGTTCATGTCGCGACTAGCTAGATTTTCCATTTGAGGAAAATGTTCCTTTAGAATCAAAATAAGTTTTAATGAATCTTGAAAACGATTGGTTGCCGTTTTCAAAACAAAGAAATAAAAAAATTCGGCATTTGCCAACACCCAGACCAACGGGCATTGTGAATGCAAACGCGTTTTGCTGATTAGCGCGTTAGCGCATTAGCGTGTCACTGATAAGCGTGCACGCTAACGCGCTTTTTCAATTTTCCATTGTGAGTGCAAAAGCGTGCGGAAAAAGCGTGCACGCTAATCAGCAACACGCTAACGCGCTAACACGCTAACGCGCTGCATTGTGAATGCGGCCTGACTGAAAAATTCGAAACGCACACGAGCCTGCTGCGTGGCTTGTCGACCGTGTGTTGAGCTTGTTGCCTGCCTCGACTTCGAACGGGAGTTTTAATGCGTCTGTAAAAATGCATGAGGCAATGAAATTATAAATTCAGTATAATCACCATAGCAACTTCTGGATAGCTTGAATATAATTGAAATAATAAGCCCAGTATTTTCGTGACAATCGCGCCTTATTGGATTGCGTGATCGTTTTGAAAATATGAGGAACTGCATCAACTTATTATCAAACAAAAATTCACATGGTTAGCACAGGAATAAACGCGATTAAAAACACGAAAATAAGCAGTTTCTTGAGAGCGAGAGAGATTTTTGACCCATTTATTCTTTTCAAAATCAAAACAAATTCTGAACACATAACAAAAGAATCAAGATCGTGTGTTAGTTTGTGTATATAGAATGATCGAACGAAAACACGTTCTGAATATTTGGAAAATTTATGGAAATCATAGTTGACTAATTTGGCCCGCATTTTGGAACCTGTCGCCTATATAACCTCCTAGATTGCTAAAATTTCGACAGTTGCCAAAACACGAAGCAAAAACAAACTGCAAGAATATAGGAAAGAAATGAAAAATAATAAGAGAATCTAGCACTAGGACAACAAGCAGCAATATATAGGAGAGGAAAAAAACAGCAAGGGAGCAAAGCAGAGAAACACAGATGAACAACAAAATGCTTTTCAATGGTTTGCAGTAATCAATAGTCGCCCGCCTGCAGTCACACAATGTTTCAGAAATCGTCATCGGTTTAATGACATTTACAAAATAGTCTTTGCATCCTAAAAATGACTGAAATCAGAGCAAACAATATGTTGAATTGCACGAAATAAAACGCCTATTTATGCCCATGAAAGTATTGGCTAGCATTTGCACAATAACATCTGTAAAAGCAGTTTATCCATTTTGGTGCAAAACGCACAACCATACAAACCACTCGCATGAAGTGCTACAACGTATTTGCTCGCGGAACACAAATTCCAGACAACATTGGCGGATTAGATCATTTCCAAAAATACGCACCTCTGACATTAAAAATGAACTTCACACCTGGTAATCGGTGAGGTTCGAGATCGTGCAAAATCAGGGTATAGAGGAACATTTTCAAAAACTTTCGATAAAATGACAACGTTGCATGAACAATACCGATCACCAACTTTAACATCACTCTACCGTAATCTTACCCCGATTGCACCACCGCATTCGCACAGTCCAGCTGCTGTTGACTTGATGTGGCGCCTTCATTCGTTGTTGTTGTTGTTTGACTAGTATTCACATTGCTGTCGTGTGTTGCGATTGTGTTGTTGTATTGTGTTGCTTCAGTGGACGGCCGTCTGACTTGATGCGAATATAACGACGACAGACTGTAAGTGGTTGTGGCGTTGCCCTGATGAGTCAGGCTCTGTCCAGCAGCGGCGGTGCACCCCGGCTCTTCATTGCTCGTTTCGCCACTTTCAATGCCGGAATCCGTGGACTGATCGAGCGTGACGTCACTGGTCGTAATTGTGACCAGCGATTGCTCTTGTGCACATGCTGGCCTCCCCAGACCCCACTGCTGCTGTTGTTGTGGGTAAGTACTGCCGCTGTGGTTGACAGAATACGACTGTTGCGCATCGTCCAGGTGAGGCGACTGAAAATAGAAGAAACATGCCACCGTTTTCATCGTTTTTGGCCATTTCATTACTTTTCATCAGATATGCTTACAGTTTCTTTTATTTCAACGAATGGTGGTAGAGGAGTGAACCCCGCCCGCACTCTGGCGAGCATTTATTTCATTCAGGCGAAACATTTCGGAGTCAAATGAACACAGAGCCCAAAACACAAACAGGTTGCCTGCAATCGCCGATATATTTCGGTTGAACAGGAACCAAAAGCTACCACATCACAGAACATCGTGCACACCTAGTGAAACATCAGCCAGCTACCCACCTGCACAGTGCAATCATAGCTGGTCGTGGCCAGTTCACCCACACACGGTGGTTCGTCACAGTACGAGTTCGGATCTGGCTCGTATCGCGTGTGTATGCTCGGTGACATGACGAAATAGTTGGCGTCCTGGCGCAGACCTGGAGTTGGTGGCGAAAATTTCAACTAAGATTTTTAGAAATTTGTTGCTCATCGTTTCATGACAAATAGTGCTTGATGAGTCGAGTTTGGTTCACATTGAATCACAGGGACCGAAAATGTTTCAGCCGCTTTATTTGGGAATTATGAAAATGTCTGGTAATTGATTCTGCCCTCTCCCACGCGACAAAACAACCAATCAACAAAAAATCAAAACAACAAAATATATCAACGAACTAACCAGTTTGTTGTGCGCGCTGCTGTGCGGCGTGTTGCGTTCGTAATCGCATCATGGTTTGCAGATAATGTGACCGAACCCTCACCGGGTTAAACTCGACGCGACCTGTTGGGTTCTTGCAGCCCGCGCGCGTACAACCACATGGGAACGAGGGACGGTCAACCTGGAGAGGGCAGAGAGATGCATACAATCAATTGGGACCCCCCTGCTTCTCATCAGTTTCGTTCATTATATGCACCGCGATTTGGTTTTTACGACATGGAGATCAATGTTGTGCTTTGTTTGGCATCGGCACGATACGAATTTAATCTATGTTCAGAGTGCCGTTTTGTACAAGGATTGATGATTGAGATAAACAAACATAGAAATCTTAAACCGATCATAAAAATTACTGGCCGGCCAAAGTACTCCGGAGCTTGATTCGGCGAGCAGCAAGTCGGCCTTAATTTCCAAAAAAATCATGTCCCCAAAAACAACTCCTCACTCGTAAACCATACCTGACACTTTATGTGCTGTTGCGCGCACAAACAAGTCTCCGGCTGACATTCGCCCAAACAACCACATCCACAAATCTGTCTAGACTGTCTGATCGCCTGGCATTCCTTGCGTTCAGACGCATTCACGGACACACCCGACGCCTGCAGCAGAGCGCGTCGCTGACGAATGGTCAGGGGCTGCAATAATAATGCGCGCTTTATATGTAGTCGAAGTGAAACATCAACTTGTTAGGCAGGTCACACATGTGCACGTTCAAGGCCGTATCTAATTTGCAGGCAAGTCCATTGGTATGGTTTTGGCCTTGAGTTCGACCAACATAACGGTTCTTCATTTGCAACAGGGAAACAGCTTTTGCGCCGGTCGGCCAATTATGTCAGAAAACACAGCTCAACTAGAACCAGTGTAGTTCCTGGTCCGGCGCGGCGGTTAGTGTACCTCCCTGGGGGGGAAGGGGGGGGGGAAGACCCAAATCCAGGAAAAAGTCACTTTTTGAGGTAGAAAATTTGACCGATTTTTGGCCCTTTTTGGAAAAAATTCTTCATAAAAAGGGTATATTGGCGATTTCTGACCACATCTACCTAAAAATCACCCATTTTGGGCCTAAAAATGCCCATTTTAGGCCTAAAAATGCCTATTTTGGGCAAAAATTGAGGCGGTTAGTGTACCTGGCGCGGCGGTTAGTGTACTGGTGTACCTTGGTCGCGGTGGTTAGTGTACCTTAGGGGGGGACCCCCTCCCCCCCAGGAACTACACTGACTAGAACTCCCCATGCCAAAACCAATGCCTTGCCTCCAAAGGTAATACGGCTCACACGGCGTTGCGCGCATACCCAGCTTGATTGCTGCGAAATATGATGTGACAATGTGACAATTAAAGATCATGATTTTGTTTGACTGTTCACTTTTTTGGAATGATACAGGATCAAATGTCACAGACGAGTTATATGTAGGCTATTCGTGATATGCAAACAACGAAACATTTGAGGCGCGCATTTCACATTCCGGCGCCTTTAGACTATGAAACAACCAAACACACCGATTTCAAGATAAAGAAAATGCAAGTTGACTTTTTGTTCAATCACATCATTATTCATAATGCTTATCGCACATTTCAAATGGTACCAACCGAAAAAGCCCAGTGGAGTAAAAATGCGTGCCATTTGAAAGCGCAATGCTTACTGGCGCCAATCACAAGAGAGGAACGTATAAATGTTTCAACAACTGCACACATGACTTTGCTTTGCATTTGAAATGGTATGCTTTGCTTATCATTCCCATGACTGTCTCAATTCCACTAACACGCATAGAATCTGGCCGAAACAAACCTCCCCCCAAAAACAATTATTTCGAAGTCCAACAGAAACAAAGCTTTGCAACATGTGCACTCTCAAAATCGCATTGTGAGAATTCTCTCAAACGAACGGCCTGATTGTCTTGTATATTCCAGCACGAGCAAGAAGAGCGTTTGAAAAAAAAACAAAAAAACAATCTCCCCAAAACTGTTGTCCAAAACATAGTGAGCTGCACAAAAATTAATAAAAAAACGAATAAATATATAATTTACAATTTCAAACCTGCAAATAGAATTCGTCATCATCGTCATCAGCATCATCGTCTTGATCCACAACTTCGTCCGATTCTAATTCGTCCTCCTCCAAGTCCGCCTCCTCCTCCTCCTCCCCTTCCTGCTCCTCGTGCTCGAGGTTATCTTCCAGCTCTGAAACATCAGTCACCTGGATTGATGAATCGATGATGTCATAAAAATTAGGATTTCAAGTTGCGACACTACAACAACACATGAGGGATCAAATCACACACAGAGTCAGAGATCTGCATGTAGCAGAGTTGCTTCACAAGTGTTATGAAACCAGTGTGTAGTGGCAGGCAAATCGTTACACGGTGACGGTACCCTCCTTGGGAAGGGGAATGGATTCAGATAGTTGCAAGGGGCCCCTACCCAGCCCATAAAAGGTTGCAAGCAAGGTACCCCAAGGTCCGGAAAAGACCCATTTTTGTATTTTGCAAAGTTGGCCAAAAAATTGGTACTTTGTTGCACTTTGGCCGAAAATTTGGTATACAATAGCCACTATGGAGGCTGCGCGATTTTTTGGAATTTGAGGTCGAAGACACCCATTTTGCTATGAAAACCACAAAGTGGTGGGTGCAAGGTCCCGTCGCGGATGGTTGCAAGGTACCTACCCCTTAAGGGATGGGGAATGGTGGGGAATCCCCATCCCCCCAGCCTCTTTGAAACACATTATTCAAAGAAAAAAGCGCAGCGAACTGGGTTATTGGGTTGACGATGTCATTGAAGACTGAGATATACAATCACATCAGTGTCACCCATCTGCATGTAGCGGAGCTTATGTTTCACCGCTGAATGATCCGGAAAAAAAGATGCTAAACAAAAATGATAGATCACGCCCTGACTGCTATGCAACGAAACACAACATTCAAAAAAAAAAACAAATCCAAAAAATAACAAATTCTCGTACCCCCTTCTTCGTCCTCTTCATTGTCAGCCGCTTGTTGCTCGACAGCCGCCAACTTTTCCGCTCTGAAACAATATTTTTTCATTCTTTTCCAAAAAAACTTGAAAAATACCCAAAACCACACCTCAGCCTCTGCTGTCGTCTAATCTCCAATTCGTGGTCGTTAATGCTCATTGATTCGCAGCTGTGGTGCAACGATGCCATCCCGATCGTGTGCCCGCCGGTGGATGGCACGGAGCTGTAGCCCTGTAGAATATTATTATTCTTGCTGTTGGAGAATTGATTATTTTTGGAGTCTTTCGCCACAAAGCAAAATTGCGATTGGCTGAATAACATTGTGTGGCCTAGTCATCACAGCGTGAAACATCAGTGATTTTCCATCGACAAAACAGTCGCCAAACGTTGCTGCTTTTTCGCCAACATGTCAAAATACTAATTTTGACACGATCACTAGATGGATGCTGTTCGGCCCGGAGTTTGCCTTGGTCATGTATGTGACTATTTGTATCAACAACGATGTGATAGTTGCGTCACTAATTTCTTGGTGTGACACAAAAAGCTTTTTTTATTTTTTGGTAATGATGATTTTTTTATTGAAGAATCACCACGGGTCGTCACCTGAGATTAACATCAAAGCAAAAGACTGGCCTGGTCATCAGCGCATGAAACATCAGCGAGTTCCCCTCAACAAAATCGAGGTTTTTCTTTGTCCGAGAAAATGCACTAGAAATAAAAACAGCAGAATCGTGCCAACTTGATTTCGGCATCTTAGGCTCACTTTTTCAAAACATACTTGAGCTCAAACACGCTTGAACCCCCCCCGCCATGACCAAACCTGCGCCCTCTGAAAGTAGTACAGCGTGACGCCGTCAAATCTGACACGTTTCGTCGGGCTGTCCGCATCTTTTAGTTCGTCCGGCTGCGAGCTGATTCGCGCAATTCGTGGTCTCAGTCTGGAAATCAGGTCGGCGTGGTATTAGTCCGAAACCAAAAAAAAATACTGGCTCCCTGTCTAAGTCCGGAAAACCACATCGTCAACCTTGATGCCTGCCGCCTGAGCAGTCGCGGCAACGGTGACGGCGTTTGCATCAAATCTGCGTTGCCTGAAGTTGAAGGTTGCTCGTCGTCCAGCGTGAAGTCCGGATCCAGACCGGAAGTTCCATTGGCATTATTATTATTATTATGACAGGCGTTTTCTGTCTCAGAACTGGACTCAATTTTATCGTTTGCTGTTCTGGCCGTACTTTTCGAACCGGTCGGTGTGCTGAGGAGATCGGTTGATGTTTCACGCAGAGTACATAATGAGTTGTCCTCTGGGCTGCTGTTATCATCGTCGTCTCCAGGTAGGGAAAAGCGAGCGCGTTTGATCATGTGATGATCCGGGGTCACATTTTGCGTTGTTAGTTGATCTGAAAAATTGTAAAAAAATTAAAATATTGTTGGTGCCAGTTTTGATAGTGTCTGGTGGGTGACCCTCTAAAAAGCTGACTTGTATGCAAATACACACACACACAGAACACACAAGCAGTACGCAGAAACGGTTTTTTTTCTGCGGCCGAGTCAACAAGCCTGCAGCTTTTTTGTTCGAAATAGCAACTTCATGTGATAAAAAGACAATTTGCTTGCAGAAACAAGGAGAACTGCTTATCTACGAACTAACTGAGAAGAAAACCCCAATTTGCTAGTGGGCTGAAACTGGGCAAAAAAGCAATTTGAGCACAATACAGAATGCTAGACGTCCAGGCCAGGCATCCCACAGAGCGGATTAGTCATCCAACAGCGAAGCGGGAACAGAAAAATCTAGCTACCGTTTGCAAAACGACTGACAGAAAAAGATGAAAAAAACCAATTTTCCATTAACCCACCGTTGGGCACAATAACGGAAGTCGTAGGTCCCTCGCCATCACCACTATTGTTGGTCTCAATATCGGTCCCAGTTTGTCCGGTGTCAATTGTCTGCTCAAATGTTCGCTTCACCATTTTATCTTCAATCGATTATTGAGTCTATCTTGGTCTCTCGCTCTCTTCACAGCACGGCGATTTAGAGTGGCAAATCTGCAAAAATGTTTCTGCGAGCGAGCATATTTTGGCGGGCTGAAAATTATGAGTTTGCTCTTTCATTTAACCTCGAAAGACTTAATAATAATTTCCAAACTTTTCACGAAACTAAAGCTTTTAAACACACATATCGAAAGCTTGCGGTTTTGTATGGCTATACAGTAGATCGCGAGCAAGTTTTGACGCTGGTGGTGTCACAAAATACAACTTTGAACACTATACAAAAACAGAACAAGCAAACACAGTGTTAGGTATAGGCGGTGGTGTGTTGCGCTCGTGCAGTTTAGTTAAAGGTGCAAATTTCAATCTGATTACACAGCTTTAATAATCGGGGACCAACATTCGAACAAGCTGATGCGTTGCATCAGAAAACACCCAATATCCTGTAAAACAGGGCGTGAAAGTGAACCTACACACCAGACACACACACACACACACACACACACACACACACACACACACACACACACACACACACACTCTGCGCGCGAGTCAACAATTTGGTCAGTTTTTTTTGCACGATCTCTCAGGCGGCAAATTGTCTAGCGATGCACACAGACTGAACGGACGTTTATTGAGACACACAAGCTTGAGCCGTACCGCACTGCGCGATCAAAAACGTGTTCATGTTGTTCACAAAACCGTTCTGCCATCCTATTCAACAATTAATCATAAATGTTTCAAAACCGATACAGATCTGTGGCTGGAATAAAGCTGATAATTAAGAAATGAAATGTATGATTTGATATAAGGTGTTTATCGTAGTATTCCAGGGCCAACCTAGTCAACGTCAAATATTGTTAGTCAACTCAAGGCAAACCGTGAGCAAAATAATGAAATAAACCAACAAACAGGAGAATAACAATGCCTGACGAGAGTGTTAGAATTGAATGAAACAGACCTATGTCAATTTCCCAAAGAATTATTCATAAAATAACCATCAGAAACGGACATCTTAGATGAATCAGATTAAAATTCAGATAAAGGCAACAGAAAGCCAAAAAGACTAGACAAGTCGATAACCGAACCAAAAAACGCGACAAAGTGATCGAAAAACGTGTCGTTTTGCTTGGTTTTGTGCCCAATACGCTCGTTGCTGCTCTGCTATGACAGAATAATGGTGGGCAACAACCTGGCAGTTAGCTAGTGACAGTGAGCACGCAAAAAGCGGCTTTTTCGCCAGGTTGTACAGCACCAAGTTGTAAGTTCAAAAAAAACACAGAAAACTACAACATGCACTTTCGTATGCGCGTACAGCACAAACAGACCCGCTGCTGGACTGGAACACCTACATTTATATATGAGGGCCGGGCCGCCGCAAAAATCGAGCGAAATAGAAATATACACCCAGAATGTGTGCGTGTACCACAAGTTAGTCAGCACCCTGTGAAGTAGGTGGCATGGCATACCGCAGAGAAGCAGACTCAGCTTAATGGCACAAGCTAACTTACCATACATTGCTTATTGGTAGAGAGTGGAGGCAACATCAACAACAGCCACGGGAGCTGGGGATACAAAGCTCTGCGGGCGTTGCAAGCCGCAAAATTGACCGAAAAATTGAAATGCGCTGGTCAGAACTAAAATGCGTCTCAATATCTCTCTGTCTCTGTGTGCACATCAGAAAGAGAGAATTGTTCTTGTGGCGGCTTGTTCCGAAATGTCTAATATTCGGTCGCGCATACGAACACAGACACACAAAGCGACATAACACCTCCTACACCCACAAGCGGTGTTGTATACATACACGGGTGGTGCAAAAAGGCTGCACCTAACCGAAACCCGTCTGTCCTGTACGTATTATGTATATTTGTGGTTGCGCGTACACACGCGGTGGACAGGCACTGCAGAGCGGAGGACTGACTGGTTGGTCATGTTATGCATCTAAGTGAGTGCACACATACACACACACGACACACAAGCACGCGTGTGTGTATGTGAATCAATACTGAAGATATGTGGAGTCCGCGGAGACATACATACATTGACAAGAGAGAGAGAGAGAGACCACAGGCGCGACGAGACAAGAGAGAACACATAACGTGGACCAAAATATGTGCACACACACTTAGCTGGCCATGCGCTAAGCAGCTGCCGCCGCGCTTTACCCCCGATTGGTGATCGGGAGTTAGTCGGTACCCCGGCTGAGACTTTGAGCGCGGCCCACAAGACAATCGGGTCTCGAGAATCACAGATTTAAGGATAAGATAGGACAGTATCTATCAATGGCCCCACCACAGCCGGCTGGTCGGTTTGTGGCTCATACAGCAAGCAAGCGCCACCCAAACCGCTACCACAACAAGCAAAGACGCTAACACGTGCAGTGCCACCGGCCGATCTTACAAGACACACATCCAGATATTGAATACCAGAGATTTTCTGGACAAAAATAAATTTGGACCGGACTGTCGTACGATTGTTTTGGATCGAACAGACATAAAAAAGTACCGAAAGCAAATGATGCACAGCAGAGCAAAACATGCACTCCACGTCGCAAATGGCTTCAAGAGGACGCCGCCAAAAATGTTCCAACTTCTTCACAAAGAGAAAACAAAGATAAATTTCACACCAATTGGATGATAGCACGCGATGAGCATCAGAAAGCACAAAAACTTTACAAAAACATCCGCCAACACAATCTAACCTGTATCACTGATCGAATAACGAACCCAGCCAGCATCGAACCAAAGCGGTTATCTAAATAAGTTTTCATCATTGTTTTCAAAATGCAACCTTTCGTGCTAAAAAAACAAAAAAAAGCGATTAGGATAAAGATATCATGAATATGTCTTCGCACGGTGCACGACCAACCGGTAATTTGAGGAATATCCACAACTTGCCAATAAACATTATGTCACCATTTTTATGACCAAATCACATTTAGAACAACAACGAATACGAAAATAACTTTCAAATGACAGCAGTCTTAGCAGATCACAGGGCGCCAACCGCCAAGTATTCAGGCGATAAGCAAGTGTGATAACATACAGTATATTGACCATAAAACCAAAACAAACACTCAGATAACACTGATAACAACAGTGCAACAATGTCACACATGCAGCCTCCAAAAATATTTATGTTACAATGAAAACAGTTCCTAACAATGTTCGCATTGCTTCCACGCAGATATCGCCGAGAACTAAGTCAATCCCCTAAGGTTTGCATCGTCCCACAAATCTCGGGTACAGCAGCACGTCGCGAATATGCTGCAACCCCAAGATCCAGGTGAGAAATCGTTCAAATCCCAGTCCATACCCGCCGTGCGGGCAGCTGCCGTATTTGCGCTGCAAAATGTGGCCTCAAATTTTGATTTTATATGACTCTTCTTTGTAGTTGGTCATATGTTTTTTAGTTGTTCTTTTCGACAAAGAAAATGATCATCCCATCACTTGTATGCTTTGCTTGGTCTAACTTTTACATCCTTTGTGAAACATTTCTGTTTCGAACAGAACAGTCTGGCATTTGAATGCTGGCTGATGTGCAAAGGCAAACAAGACGATCACAAAACGGATTCCTTGTGCTGTTCCGTTCCGTAAACTCAAATAAAAAAATTAAGCAGCATTATATTCCAAGTCGCACCGGCCAAATATTTCCATTCCCACCAACCTGATCAGTGTACCAATAATAGGGCGTCGGGTCGATGCCCTCGCGTTTGTACCCGGCCATCAGCTCGTCGTACTGCCAGATACGCATTGAACCGCCTGAATATGAGAAGAAAATCGATAAAAAATAACAATAAATAAAAAGAAAGCAAACAAATCACTTTCAAACAGGGATCGGTATCGGGGGTACGCTGATACCATATCCGATAGCCGATACTTGGCAAATGCCGACACCCGATTATTTACGAAAAAAAAACCGATACCCGATGCTTCGAAAATTTTGGGTGCCGATACCCGACACCTTTTGGGTGCCGATACCCGATACTTTTTGGGTGCCGATACCCGATACTTTTTGGGTGCCGATATCCGAGACCTTCCGATCCCCACTTTCAAATATCAACTAACCAACAATTTCGCCCACACCCGGCATGAGTAAATCCACCGATTCCGTCACTCGTTTATCCTCCGGACAACGTGGCATGTAAAACGACTTGATCTCGGCCGGGAAACGACACAGCATAATTGGCTGCAGCGAATTTTATTTTACTTTGATTTAAAATTAAGAGAAAATTTAAATTCCTCAAAAACCCGACCTCGTTGATCGTATCGGTCATGTGACGTTCGGGCATTTCCGGAATATCCTGCGAGCAAAAAGACAAAGTTCATATCATTCAAAAATGAAAAGGACCTTTAATCAAAGTTTATTTCAGTCTGGGAAAACCACAGAACATGTACATATAGACTGAATAATAACGAAAAAAAGAGAAAATAAATAAACCAACATCGCCAAACTCGAATGGTGTACCGTCCTCTTTGAGTTTACCGTCCTTTCTCAGCCATTCAATCGCCTCGGCATAATCCATGCGACGAAACGGACGTTTGGGTGGTTGAAAGTTCTGGAACAAAAAAGATTTGAGAAAAATCAATTAGTTTCAATTGCGTTCTATTGAAAAAATCTGTTTCTGCTGTGAATCATTTCGAAGTGCTTTTGGAGCCGTTTCTTATCGAAAAACGAATCAGAGCCAGGTAATTTGGACAAATTATAAACCTTCGAACCAAAACATTCTTCGGCCTATCTCAATGAGACCACGTCAAGCGTTTCTTTTCGACCCAGTGAGAAATTTGCTCGAAATAACCAAACAATTTGTGGCAAAATATCAGAAAAACGTTGAAATTTGCGCTTCAGGCGCAAACTAGCCGTGTATGCATGCACAATACGACTGGTACGGTGTCAATGTCAATCACGTTTTGTTTGGAATCTTGTTGCAATTTTAAAAATGAGTGCAGTCTGCGAATCAACTGCGAATATCTCGCTCCACTAAATAGCCGTGAAGTGAAATATTTTTGCGTGAAATATTTAAATTCTGAGATTACCATCGGGAAAGACTTTCTGGTTTTCGGTTTGTACTGCAGATAACAAGCTTTCTTGGCGTGTGTTGACCTCAATACTGCATTGAATGAAAAAAGTTGCCATGATATCGAAGAAAACAAAATTAACAAAATTTAGGTTTTTTATTTCAGATGAATCTTGCGCGCTGCGGACAGCTAAAACTACCATTTTTAAGCGCCAAAAAGACGCTGAATTTAGGGCGAAAACCACAGAAAACGCTTACATTTTGGGTGCCACTGGCCACAAAACTGAAGAAACCCAGGTGTCAGATTTCAGTTTCAGGTAGCCAACGCACCGAATCTTAGTAAAAAACGCACCGCGGAAACACAACCTAACCAACAATCCCACCGAACCAACCGGGTTCACTTCCTTCAACAAATATGCGTGTGGTGACGTCATAATTCGTTCCACCACGTCGCAGACCAGGAGTTCCATCCGATCCAGTAGCTGGCCGAAAGTAATGAACGGACATTCGGCCTCAATATGCGTGAACCTGAGATAATCAAGGTGATTATTGAGAGCTCGGCCAAGACTGGGAATTGCGGGGTTTATAAGTTGCGTTTGTTGACATAAAAGCGATATTCAGCTCGGAATAGCAAACGGTTGATTGCGGCGCGAGAACGAGCTGTAGCCTGAAGCGAACCTTCAGAACAACATAGTATTTCCATTTCGTGGCAAGGCAAAGGAAATAGACGACTCCACGTTATAACTCAACTCAGTTTGGGGTGGAGATTTCAGAAAACCAATGAAAGAGATTAAGTTAATTAAATTAATTAATTATGCGTTCTTGCTAATCAAGCGTTGTACCCAGCAGCAATAGTGGAATGTTTCATTGACAACGCACACGTACAAGGCTCACAGCGAGCACGTGAAACTTTGTTGTTGTTAGATTCCACCGGCCAACTTTTTAACACGTTTTTTTGCCGGCAGCGTAATTGAGTAGAAATTGTAATCTCGACCTCAACTAGGAGTTCAGTTATAACGCGCAGTCGTTTGTCTCCTTGGACGAAGAAATACAGGAAACACTATAGGTGCTGGGTAAATGAATGTTTTTGACTTTTTATTGATCAAATTTTAGGCTACTGTCAGTTCAGAAAGCAACTTGAACATCGGACATTCAGGAAGAAGCGATTTCATATATGATAATCGCCAAACATTTTCGCTCCCAAATTTGATTTGACACATTGATTCCGCACTGAAATCTGCCAAAACTCAATTTTTTTCAATCAAACCCCAGAAATATCCCAGTAAAATCCGTACTAACTCAGCCACATGACGTCTTGTTCTCGAGTGTTCAGCCCTGTACGATTGTGCGATGCAATAAACATCGCCCAATGATGGTATGACCGTTTCGAGGTACAATTGTGACGATTGTGTCAGGTAGGCCTGCAGATTGTTTCCAATTTTTTTGTGATTGCGGATCAACTTCGGCGCAATCGAGTGAAGCATAAAGTGACTGGAATTATGAGTTGATTGTGAAACATAAGCCGACAAACCAGCCAGAAAATTGCGAACGTTGCTCAATTTCGCGAAAGTGATCGGACAATTATGCTAAATCCATTAAATCAATAGCATTGAAATGGTGTTGCTGTGAACACTTTTCACCTGATTCAACAAAAGAACTCGGAAAAATGGCAAAAACATAAACATACTTCTTCGCCGAAATAGTCGAATTTGAATAGCGTCGATCCGCCCTCGACCTGCGTCTGTACCATCGTTGGCGGAGTCACTTCGAAATACCCGTGCTCGCAATAGTGATCGCTGGAGATTGGTATTTTAGCAATATTAAAGAAACACAAAATTTTAAAAAATAAAAACTATCGCACAATTCCGGCGAAAAAGCGCTCACCGGAATGCCTTCAGGGCGACGCTGCGCAGCTTCAGAATTTTCGACGCCTGGAAAAAAGTAAAATAACATAAATGTTATGTTTAGCGTACAAAACAGATCCTTGATTACAACCATAGGAAGGTATAGGCAAACTACGCCAACACGAGCCCGATTTCGGAAGTGATGAACTTGCAAAACGCAAAGAAAGAGAAAATCATCATTATGTATTACATTACATACATCATCATTATTCTGTGTATTCCACAACGTGTAACGTTTCCCAAATCAGCAGCCACGTGTGAATGTTTCACTATTTTGCCAGCTCCGAAATCGGGCTCGTGTTGGCGTAGTTTTACTTTACA
>JASAMV010006999.1:0-32355 GCA_030248065.1 Rhynchonema sp. JSB1_4
TTATCGTTCTGTGCGTCCAATCGAACGGGGCCAAGAACTGCTAGTCGACTATGGAACGGAATTCCATTTGGGCGCCAAACCAGCTTATTATTGCGGTGCCGACCTTCGCAGTTTGAAAGCGGAAAGACACGATTGGCTGACGAGAAGGCTGAACGTGACATGATTGACTTGGAAGGGGATGATGACAGTGACAATGATGAGGCTGACAACCTTGCCGATGTCGGGGCCAATACTGACGAAACCCTGCACACCAACAAACACGTCCAAGCTGAGCCGGCATCGAGTGCAAGTGTGGAACCGGAACCGGAACTTGAATGTATTGAACCGGAACTTGACAGCAGCAACGCGAGTGATGCTCATCCGCCGAGCTCGAGCGCTGAAACTAAGCACGCTGATGACGATGAAGTTATCGTTCTCGATTGATTTAATGATATTTGGCCCAGGCCGGCCATTACCAGTCCCTGTCGTACTTTAACAATTCATGCAGAAAAATATCTTCGCCAGTCTTGAAGCAAAAGTATTTTGCAAAATGCAATTTTTGAACTCGTACATAGTGAAGCGGTGAATATCGTTGCTCAAGACCGGACTGAGGCGACCAAGTTTTATACCGACTTGTTTGGTGCGTGGAATAATGATTTTTGGAATAAATGTGCTTTTTGTACAGATCAACTTCGCAGAATCAGGTCTGAGATGCAATATCTGTGGCATCTGGTAGGAGTATTTTCCATTGAATTATCCCCCAGCTACCGCTATTCGATCTCTGATACGCGCCAATCTTTGTGGATGCTGCACGGACACTCGTTCTAAGAACAGCTGTTAATTGCTGGTTCATACCGATCTTGTTTTACTGCCGCATATTTTTTAAACGAAACTTGGGCTCTTTTATCACCTTTGCTCCCTGTTTGTTCGTGTATTATCGCTTGTTAACGCTTTCACGTGACGCCTTTTTTCTGTTGTCCGTTTGTCTGATTAGTTTTCAATTCTATTTTTGTTTGTTTTGGGTTTTTTCTTTGTTGTATGCAAAGTTCAACGTTATTCCACCTTACATACCCGTCTGTAGCTTTTCATAAGCATTATTTGCAACAGCAACGGTGTTTATCTTATCTCTTTCTTTTGTTCGTTTCATGCCTTGGATTGGTGCTTCCCCATATTGGAAACTTCCGAACGTAAATGTTTCGTATCTTTGTTCGTGCTGTAATACCCCGATTTTTAGCGTTTTTGGCTGTGATCTAGTGAATCGTACGAAATCCGATCAAAATAAAACATGCTGCCCGATTAAAGTTTTTAAATCACCTGGTGTTTTTATTAAAGTTTCTTTGGTGTTGTCAGCCTGACTCTCCAACAGGAGGTCACTATTACACTACGAAATTTTTGTTTGTATAGTAAATTTCTAATTTCGTTGCCTCATGCATTCTTACAGACGCAGGGAAACTCCCGTTCGAAGTCGAGGCAGGCAACAAGCTCATCACACAGTCAACAAGCCACGCGGCTGACACACACGACACAGCTTGTGTGGCTGAAACATTCGAAACGCGCACGAGCCAGCTGCGTGGCTTGTTGACTGTGTGTTGAGCTTGTTGCCTGCTTCGACTTCGAACGGGAGTTTCCCTGCGTCTGTAAGAATGCGTGAGGCAACGAAATTAGAAACTTACTATATTTTGTTCTGATGGAAAATCTTGGACGTAAAACAGAAAAATATGAGCTCAAGCAGAGAAGAAAAAAAGTCGGGGGATGATGGCGGACCACCAGAGAAGAAAGCACGCAGCGATGCCACTTCAGAATCGACGGACCCTGAGCCACCTAGTCTGGAATCGCAACTGAAGTGGTATTTTTGTTTTGTTGTGATTTAGCCGTGTACCAAAATATTGGAATGTCATACCTTAACGTTACCTCTTTCAGTCCGATCTGTTTGCAACTCTTGAATGAGCCGTACGTGACCAAGTGCGGTCATACGTTCTGGTAAGGAGGACTGTCCTCATTTGGCTTAATTATAAGTATTAAATATTAAAATATGCATTTTTTAAATTCTTCTGTTCACAACTAATCTTGTGTCACACTCTCGCATCCTTCAGATTCTTTTGCATTTGATACAGATGCATGGGCTTAGTACAGAAGGAAATGTCCCCGTTTTGGAGCAGTTGGCTGGTGTTCACTATTTCGTCTTGGCAGACGTTGATGCACCAGGCGATCATCGGAGACATAATTTTAGCCAGAAATGTCTTCGTCGTGCCCTGAACCTTCGACATCGTTGCCCGGAATGTGACTCGGAATTCAAAGTCGACGACGTGAATGCATTCCCGAATCACGCATTGGACATGTTGTCGCGCGCCTGTCGCTCGCAGCATGTCAACATGAGGAGACTCAGATGTCATTTGGTACTGTACTTCACTCTTGGAGTTTTTGATGCGCGTTTGAATTCGGAACACGCACGCAGCACAGCTGATCGTCACGTGATGTTTCAGCCAGCGCGCGCCGATTTGCTGACAGACAGTGATACACTGAATGCATTGGCTCAACAGTTGTTGCGGCAAACAAACAGTCAGAGTAGCAGCAGCAATGAATCTGGGGACACCACCAATGTCGATTCGGGGGCGGTGGGGTCGATGCAGACTATGCAAAGATTGTTGGATGCACTACAGCACAGGTGCGTGGCTTTGATGGGTGGTAGTGAGGTAGCTTGATGGTCCAGATCCCCTTATGGCTCAGTGTCAACTTCATCATCCATAGCAAATACCAAGCCATGCTTGTATGAAAATGAAAAACGTCGTGTCAAGCCTCTTGATGGTGACATGGTCGGGAGATGACGCCTCTGTTGGCTTTTTTGAGTACCAGTAAGATAGTGCTGGAAGGTTTGCCCCTGAACTGTTGAAGGTTACCATAGGAGGGTAGACCGACAAGAGCACAAGATCATGCAGGCATTTTGGTAAACCAATGGTACACGATCGGGCTTGCAGTGTTGATTTCTTCACAATGCCACCCAGATTCACTCATCTACAACACCAACACCGTCACGTGTCATCAGCGTTGATGCGCGACTTTCTGGATGAAATGATCAATCGACGTCGTGCGATGGGACAACAGCTAGAGAGTGAATTGAGGGTGTTGCAGAATGACAGGCAGACGCTGGTGGGTTGGAGTTCGGTTTTGTGTCATTCTCATCCATCAAACATTGCAGTGCACCCTCTTTTCCTTATGTGACGCCTGTTTTAGACAGTATAGCTTTGTTTTGTTCCCCAATTTGGCATTAACTTCCCAGTTTGCACTTTATGCAGTGAATATCCCTTAGAGTGACCAAAAATGGCGGGGCTGCCCAATCATGTCACTATAAAGAGGGTCGACTGTATCCATCACACGTTTGCGCGTACATTCGTCAGGTTGGACAAATACCGATACCGCAGCAGACTCCTCACTTGGTGCCCACGAGTGACGCGACTGGAACTGTGCGAAATGAGGTGCGATGATTTTTTTTCCAATCAGAGCTTTTCAATAAATCTGTCAAATATTTCAGACCAACAACGCCGCTCCACGATCCACTACCACAACGCACACCGTTGGGGCCTCGCATACGTCAATGCCCCAACTGGCTGATGTTTCACGACCGAGTGATACGTCCCAGTTGCTACTTAGGTGTCG
This sequence comes from Rhynchonema sp. JSB1_4, assembly GCA_030248065.1. Taxonomy (NCBI): domain Eukaryota; kingdom Metazoa; phylum Nematoda; class Chromadorea; order Monhysterida; family Xyalidae; genus Rhynchonema; species Rhynchonema sp. JSB1_4. Next base: position 3,634 of record JASAMV010006999.1, read on the forward strand.
ACAACGTCTGATGAAGAATTTTGATGCGTTGGAGCGAGAATACATCACGCGGTCACAGGATCGCATAAATGGTTGGGTCATGTGTTGGTGTGCTTCACGGTCATGTCATCACTCATTCATTCAAATCAAACTTGATAATCGGATCTGCTTGGCACATGAATTAATGTCTTGAATTATGGATATTCCGAGATTTGCTGACACCATTCGTAAATGTTCGCTCATAGCAGTCTGAAAACTGCGTATACGCTGCTCGAGTTTAATGGCACCAGTAAATATGGGCTGAATCGCTACCGCGTCCGAGTGTGGGTAACGGGGCGGATGTGGCGATGTCTCTTTCGATAGCATTCACGTCCGCCAGGCATGTCGCTAAATGGTGGTACACGGAAGTGACGGACAATCATCAGTCCACCACCTGCACTGGACTGGGTGCATTGTGACATATATAGTCTCGTGATAGGGTCCGAAACTATATATGCAGCTTGAGACAACTCTATTATTATAGATATTGCTCACATTCACAAAAAAACTGAATAAAACACTGCTATACACTCCTTTTATAAAAAAAACCATTGTTACTACTATTTTTTAATTCCGCAATTGTCCCACCCGGTCTTGTAACTGTCCTTTCATCACTAATTTATCTGCATGGTTTTATGCGTCACTGGAGAGCAATAAAACAAACAACCCAGTAAATATCGAGCTACCCAAAATTCAAAAAAAATCGCGTGACCAAGGCTACGGCAGATCCGAACCAGTCACCAAGTTTGATGTCTAATAGAATGCTTGGCCAGGTAATCCAACTGCAGTGATAACTTCCACCAGACAACCAAATTGCAGCTCCATTAGATGCGACAACAGATGCGGCACCGACGTCCAGTTTGGCCGATTTTGAAGACACGCTGTCAAAAGTAACGCGTTACTCTGGCTTCAATCGTCTGGCCACGTTGAACTACAACAATGATTTTGCGACTAGCATGAGTATCGTGTCTAGGTAATTGTGTGCGGTCCACCCTCTCTATAGTGACGGGCTGGTCGGGACTCGTTGTTTTTTTTTACACTGACAACCAATACCAATAACGTAACATTATACGTCACGACAACAATTATTTCGGTTCACGGTTCAGTATTCACTGTGAAGACTGCAGAGTAATAATTGGTAGGTTCACAGCAACGGAGACCAGATCTCTGTTTTGATGCTTTCGCGCATGTAGGGTCACGACAGAGAGCATATACTGTACTCTAAATTTTATGATTAAGTTATGCAAAATTGTCAGCTGAATTAAATTTCCAGCATCGAATTCGACAAAGACCACGAGTACTTTGTCGTCGCCGGGGTGATGCGCCAAATCAAACTCTACGACTTTTGTTCGATTGTGAGTGACAATGTCGATGTGAGATATCCGATTGGCGCCATGCAATGCGCCAGCAAGATCAGGTCAGCACTTTTAAGGTGTTAAAAGTTCATAAAAACAACATTTTGATGTCTTAACTTTCATAAGCTTCATTGCAGTTGTGTGTCCTGGAATGGCTACACTAAATCCTTGCTGGTCAATAGTGACTACGATGGGGCTGTACAGCTGTGGGACACCTGGAACACCACGTCTATACGTAAATTTCAGGTGCCGTTTGGTTTTAGAAACCTTGTGATTGTGTTCCGGAGCCGTGTTGGCCCCGGAACAGCATGTGGGTGTGACCACACGCACAAGTTATACATACAATTACTGTCATGCCACCTTTTCATACCAAAGAATTTGATGTGAGCTTTGCTTGTCTTCAGATTTGAAAAGGATGAATTTTCAAACTGTGGCTAAAGCAGGCTCGACCGGAAAGTTCGGAAGTTTTCCGAATGAGCCCCGGTGAAAGCCAATTCGTGGGGCTGAAGGAATGTTTCTGGGTAGAAAATGAAACATCACCCAGTATTTACTCTACTACATACAGGAGCACGAGCGGCGTTGTTGGACGGTGAACTTCAGTGGTTGTGACCCGAATGTATTCGCATCGGGGTCGGATGACGCGTCAGTCAAATTGTGGTCAACCAATAGTCCCCGGTCGATACAATCAATCGACGCTCGCGTCAATGTGTGTTGTGTCCATTTCAGTCCCAGCTCGCAGTACGAATTGGTGTTCGGATCCGCTGGTTGGGCTGTTTGGAATTCCGTTTTTTTGTTGTTTTTACAAAACGCTCTGCTTTTTTTGTCATATTTTTTTAACATGACACCGATGGGCATGATAACGCAGGCCGGGCGGCCGATGCCAGCGCTGCAAACATTGGCTGATTTCTGGTCTTGTTCGTTTGTGATAATGAAAACAGACGCTGAGTCCACTTTTGCAGATCACTGCGTACATTATTACGACATTCGTAATTTGAACGAGCCACTGCATGTGTTGCACGGACACAAAAAGGCGGTTTCGTATGTGAAGTATCTGTCACCGACCAGGGTTGTGTCTGCGTTAGTTTGTTCTGTACTTTTCACCTCGATTTGATCCATCCATAAATGCTCACGCATATTTTATTCGAACTTCAACGGTTTTAGCTCAACCGACAGCCAACTGCGCTTGTGGGATCTGACCACCGGTCAGTGCGTCCGAATCTTGACAGGGCATGTGAATGAAAAAAATTTCGTTGGTTTATCAACGAATAATGGATTTATTGTCTCTGGTTGGTGGCATGTGTGTGCAGGGTTGTTTCAAAAAAAAAGTGGTTAATTAAAAAAAAATTTTTTTTTAAAAAAAAATTTTTTTTTTGAAACTCAGATTTTGCTTTTTTTTTAATAAAAAAAAGTTGCCCAAAATGGGCTGAAATGTCCAAAAATGGCCTTTTTCGAGGCAAAAAATTGGCACTTTTTTTCTGTGGACGGGACAATTTTTCCAAAATCGCGCCTGCGGCGCCTTGTATTGCCCCCCAAATTCGTACAGGGATGCGCTGGGCTGGTCTTTCATAGTGATGTGGCACCGATAATGTACTACTGCATGCTACTACACATGTATATATGCAGGTCTGATGCAAAACCGGGCGCGCAAAGTCGATCTGACACGCAAGATTTGGGCTGTAATCGTTATTTTGATGGTCGTATATCACATATGCGGCATTAGATGCATTAAAATACGTTGTGCGGCATGCTACAATATATTAGAGTACCATCGTTAGTGAACATCAACCTCACAGTGGTCGCAGACCATAGAATCTGCACAATACTACCGGGTGTCACCGCACAAGTTGGGTCTCAGGCGAAAATTTTTCAATTTTTGAAAAATATGTTGTATCGATTTCATTTATCCTGAAACGTCGTTTGCAACACTTTTTCTAATAAAAAAAATTTTCGTCAAAAAAAAAATTTTTTTTTTTAAAAAAAAGCTCGTTAATAAAAAAAATTTTTTTTCAACCCTGTGTGTGTGTGTGTGAATTAGACTTGACATCTCCGATAGTATAGGGCCGGCCGGTCAGCCATGAAACTTAGTTGCCAAGACTGACCTGAAACTGATCGTGTTCATTCCAGTCCATAGTATCTACCACAGGCCAAGCAATCCCGATTCTCAATTGCAGGCAGTGAACAGAACTCGCTTTACGTCTACCACCAGTCAGTGCCCCATCCATTGCTTCGATACAATTTCGATGATGCGTTTGGTGCACCGAATGCCGAGTCCATGCTTGCTGACAGACGCAGACGAGTGGCTCGGCCGGGCACTGCCGCCGTGGGCACGACCGACTCGAATGACGCTACCGAGTTCGTTAGTGCTGTCTGCTGGAAACAGGTTCGTGGCATAACACACTCGCTTGTGGAAACGTCATCTATAAACTGTCAGTTCAGTTTTTTCTAAATTCACCAGCCAAATTATCAGGTCGGCGGGGGGGAGGGGCAAACAATTTGGCGAGCACCTGAAAAGGGGCAAAAAACCATATGTATAGTACACCGCGTGTCTTCATAGGAATTACTGCACGACGTTTTCGTTATTCTGAACTTATTTCTTCTCATTTTCATTTGTCATTGCAGGGCAGCAATGTGGTGATTGCCGCGAACAGTTTCGGCGAAACGCATATTCTTGAGCTCGTATGACCTGGATTCACGTCAGTTCTGTTAATCCTTGAAAAAAGAGTTATCCTCTACTGGGTTGTGACCCTATTGTTATTCATCGTACCTCACTTGAAGTGTGTGTGCCTTCTGTGTGGATTTTTGTCTGGAACATTATTGCTTTGTTTCATTGATGTACAGGAATATAATTGAGGAATGACAATTGATTAGACAATACAAGGTAGATGAATATGACTGCATAGTAGACCATATCAACCAACAGACATCGCTAATCACAAAAATGCTCTGAACAATCAATTGAAGAAGTATAACTCACACAGCTCATAGCGCAACACCTGTAATATCAACAACTTTTCCAATGCTATTTTTGCAAAAGCGTTAAATTTCGCACCCAACTTGACTAAAATGACACAAAATAGAACGATATGCTTCCAATACTTAGGTACATAAAGCTCGTTTCGTTATGTAATGCGTTTATGATCGGCTAGATAGAAGCTTATCACAGCGACTATAACCAAGGAAACAATTTTTGGACTTCGAATCATTTATTTGACCGTTGATACAGTATCAATAAATTTTGTCGGACTGTTTGCTTCTTGAAAATACTCTACAATCGCGTGATGCAAACAGCCGGTGGAGTTGGAGCGCTGTCGGGCGAGTACCTTGGCATCGGAGGGTCATCCCCGGCAGGTTGGCAGATTGAAAGGCCATTGTTGGGTGCAGTTGAGGTCTGCAACACGTTGCAATACATTTTTGATTCTCCGACCGAAAAGTATCGGACAAAAACCAGAAACCAACAGTTTGAGTGAGATCGGTGCGTTCGATTGTGCTATTTTCTGACGTTTTCACATAATTGTGCTCGCGAACGTTCAGCGTCGATCCTTTGACGCTTTGATTGTCCATCGTTGCTGCTGCGACGTTCAAATATTGACTGGATTCCGGCCATACCACGAATCGCGAAGTGTCCTTGTATCGCATTCGAATTTCGTGTTTCACCCTTTGTTCGCTGCTGGCTCGATCCACCGACAAACTCGGTTGCAGCACCGCTACGTTTCGGAATTTGCCCACGCCCGTCGCCATCAGTGGTTGATTTCGAATGGCAGCGGATCTGGTGGTATTATCATGATAAAATCTGATGATCAGCTAAAAACCTGATGTGCACAGGGAAGAAGGTTGAGAAATTTTTATCCAGCTCCAGCTTCGTCAGTTTTCGTGCAAAATTGCGGGCGTCAGAGGGAGCGAGCGAGCAACCTAATGTTGAAACTGAATCTGAAACTGTAGGCACATAACGGCATTGAATTTACGGTGCCTGGTCGGCTCAAAATCGCACAGCTTGGTCTCGGTCGTCGTGCGTTCTTTCCTGGGCTGTGCAACCGTGCCTAATCATTAAAAAGAGTGCATGTGTTATATATACATAATTGCAAGCGCTTACTTCATCGCCAAGAAGAGACTGCTTATTTTCGTGCACATATCCTCACTCCACACTTGTTTTCAACTTCCAACGTGGTCGTTTCACTAATTCTTGACTGTCACAAAACATTTTCACCTGAAAATAAACCAGAAGAGCACCTACATTGCTGCGGGTCTGAAACGTTTTGTAGACTGCATGCCTTGTGTGCGATCGCGCAACGCAACGCCACTGCCCCGTCACTTTCCTGCTTCACGATTCAGGAAAAAAATTTGACCAATTTTTGTAAGCTTATTGTGCGACCAGTACCTGAACAAGTTTTTCGAAGTCAGTATTGACAAAGAAGAGCTCATGAATGTTATTCTTTGTGTCGTTTCCTAAACTCCTCTTCGCCCGCAACCCGCATTTTTTGGTTTCATAATACACCCGCATGCGGGCAAGGAACTGCGGGTTGCGGGTTTGCTTCAATTAGAACTTCTGGCCCGCAACCCGCACATTGCATGTGAAACCTAGTGCGGATTCAATTTTTGCGGGCCCGCATTACCTCGGCCCGCAACCCGCAACCCGCATGCATTGTGAAGGCCGCCTTACGCACAGAGGCTCGATCGAGTATGGCGTTCTCTGCAACTGCATGTTGCTTACTTTAATTTTGAACGCATGCCATGAGATTTGGGATAGGATTGTGACATGTGATACTGCACGCGCATTCACCCCCTTGATAATCATAATAAATGAACAGCTGTGGTAAGAGACATGAGCTAACAGTGTATATTTTAAGGGCTCCACCAGATAGACCCGAAACCCGAAACACGAAATATAAATTTTTTCTATGTCCATGTTTCGGGTTTCGGGTTTTGGAAAAAAAACCCGAAACCCGAAACACAAAGCATGATAATGGAAAATGTTTCGGTCTTGCCACTTGTAGCTGACGTGCACAATTTATACAGTCAGTCGAAACATTTTCGATTATCACGCTTTCGTGTTTCGGGTTTCGGGTATTTTTTCAAAACCCGAAACCCGAAACATGGACATAGAAAAAATTTATATTTCGTGTTTCGGGTTTCGGGTCTATCTGGTGGAGCCCTAACATCGCCATCGGATGACCTTGTCGGCCCCCGTGCTGAGTTACAGTCACCATTTGTTATAGCGATAACAACGGGACAACAAAAAACTATCGCCATAATATGACGAATATTTCGCTATGGAGAATTCAGTACTTGGGTTGGGATAGCCAAGTGTGCCAAGGGGGGAACAAATTGACATAGCAGTGTGTGCGTGCTTTCGTGTGCAGTGAAAACCGCAATTAATTTAGACACAACACGCAACATTCGAGTTTGCATTGTTGTTTGACTATCACGCACACTTTGTGCAGTATGTGGGCGGGGCATGCCAAGCAAAACGTGCCGTGCCATTAGGACCTTACTTTTATTTTTGTTGCTTCAGCCGACCAATATCGTAAAACGAGTAGAATTTGTGTGAAATTTGCTTTACGGGACATGCAAAAATGATATCATATCACATATATCGAATACTATTGTAATGAATAGCTTGAGTATCGCGAATTTTCGGGACACGACGAAATGTACCGCTATAACGAATCGCCATAGCGAATGTCGTTATAACGAGTAGTGACTGTAAGTTGATTCATTCTATGGTCGCAGTTTGTGTTCTAAACGGCGTGTAATTAATTTATCATGCTCTCAATCCCAGACTTTCCGAGCCATTAATGTGATATTTGTGTGTGAACTTGGTTGCAAGAATTTGAGTAGTTAAGCCAAAGTATCCATCTTACTTTTCTCATCTAGTGGAGTGGTCATCACCTGTTTATGTTTATTGTTCTAACTGACGACGATTTAGCTACCAACCGAACACTCCATCATGATGAAATTCACACGCCCACGTCCTGCAAAGCGCAGTGCGTTGTGCCGTAAAATTATGCTCACCTAATTTGCCATGCGCCACAGGTGCACATCGTAACTTTGAAAAATAACGGCGCTGTCCGCGCAAAGCTGTGGTGTTTTTGTGTTTGGTTTGGTTACCAAGTGCGAGCAGGACACATCACAGCTCCACACATTACCTTGGCTGCAGCTGACTGAATCATCCAATTCTGCGCTGTGGCTTGCTTGCGGGTTTGGGCGATTAATTGATCCAGGGATTAGTGGTGCATTGTGCCTTGTGTCCATGTTTGTGTGCCTGAAAGCACGTGCGCGGTCCAGAGTAAACGAAGAACGAAACAACCATGTGCCTCCGCCCAGTTTTAGTTTGCTGCTTGATTGGATTAGGTTGGCGCGTTTCGCGCATCGTCAAGCGCATTGTTTTTGCGCGCGACAACGTAGTTTTCCAACTGCGCAGTGTTGTTTGTTATCTGAAGGTTCTTATTGCTGTCAATGCAAGTTTGTTTACGAGGTCACGAGAAAATCCATCGTTTATTGCTGCTAACCATGACTGTGTACCGCAGCTTCTGTGGTTATTTCATCTGACACACCACTGAGCACCGACCGATCCACCGATCTCGATTACACGTCCGTTGTCCGTGCCTATCACGACCGATAGTGCACCTTATTGCCAGCTGGAGCTAATAGCTCATTCATGGACACATTTCGCCCTCGTGTCCCATGTTCCTATGTTTGTTTATTCTTGTTTATAATTTATAGATCCGGACACAAAGTTTTCCAATTATGGCTTCTGGGCATACACTTGTGTCCATGCCGGTGGCATAATTTGATTACTTTTGCTGCTCAATCACGATGACTTTCATCACCTTAGGATGGCTGCGTTCACGTGCAAAGCATACTGTGGTTCAAATTATGCTGAAGTGCCTGATGTTTCAACATCAGACACTGCTTTTCTTTGTTTGAGATTTCACCTTGATGATATTGCATTACCTGAATGCTGCAAAACGGAGTACATATCCAAGGACACTCCAATATCTCACTCAGATACATAATGAGCGCTCCCAGTTTGCGTCAAAACAAAACCGATTCACGAGGATCTAATAAAAATGGCAGCCCCAGTGACGGGCAATCTCGACCACGTCGTCCCCTGACAACAACGTCGACTTTAATGTCCACAGCGGTCAGCACATCGCCGCAAATCACGATTCCAATTATCGAATCGTCCAAATTTCACCCCACATACATTCTATTGTTCTTCGCGTTCTTTTTCGTCGTGTTCATGGTGCTGAATACCACGTTAAAATTAATTGAACGTTGTTGTCTTTCCACTGGCGAAACGGCCGTTCGCGAAATAGCGACCGGCAGCAAAAATGGGGCTGATTCGACCGGACACAAAGTTGGGCATCTCCCGGCCGCCGGGATGACTTTTGTTGAGGCAAACGGCAAGCACAACAAGAACACACAACAACAAAATCTGAAAATTTATGATCGGTCGACTTCCAAAAACAAAAGCGCTTCACACTCACCGGCGTTCACTGTCAAAGTGGCGAAACGGTGACATCGCGCGATTTCAGGATGAAATAGTTGATTGAGGACTCATCGCTTTATGTATATTATTCACTCAACTTCCTTTATGCTTGTTTCATGGCTACGGCTCAAACGAGATCACATGTTCGCCATCGAGATCGGGGTTGGAAAACAGTTCGGGATCGGGTGTCCCACAGTTTTTTTTATTATGGGCCCCACCAGATAGACCCGAAACCCGAAACATAATCTTTTTCTATGTCCATGTTTCGGGTTTCGGGTTTTGAAAAAAAACCCGAAACACGAAGTATGATAATCGAAAATGTTTCGACTGACTGTGTAAATTGTTCACGTCAGTTACAAGTGGCAAGACCGAAACATTTTCGATTATCATGCTTTGTGTTTCGGGTTTTGGGTTTTTTTCAAAACCCGAAACCCGAAACATGGACATAGAAAAAATTTATGTTTCGGATTTCGGGTTTCGGGTCTATCTGGTGGAGCCCTAAGAACTGGAGGTTTTCGGTTTACGTTTCCATGCTACATTTAGTTGCCACTCAAACGGACACAACCTATTATACGAGCTTAAAACCCTGATCGCTTACGTGAGGTGTTTTTGGATAATTACATTGTATTACATAGTTCAGATGTCATTCGTTGTGAATATTATAAACATGTTCATTCAGTTTTCTCCACAGAATTTACGGCTACGAACGTGAAAGATCTATTTCGATTCTGAAGCGATAAAATATTACGTCACATCGCAATGTGCGGTCAACTTTTTATCAGCACTTGTCTTTTACTCATTCACTAATGAAGGTTGTGTCATTTTCAAGCAAAATCTCCAAAGGATAGGCAATTTTTGAAAATTTCTTTATATCATGTGCCCACGACCGTTTCTAACACATAGGACGGCCGGAGGATTGCCAACGAAACCACATAGTGAAAACAAGACAAGAATGAATGCGCATCGTTTCAAAAAACACTGACCGAAAATGTCAGTCACAAAATGCACCCAACCCAGCGCAATAGTAGCACACCACAGCCCCACACACACACAAAGACGCAAGTCTGCTGCCTCCCTGCGCTGTTTCATTTGTGTGTCGCGGTGTGTCGCTACGCACCGACCAATCAGCGCACAGCCAGTCAGCCACGTGCTATATAAACGCGGCCGAGCTGTGCTAAACGTCAGAGAAATTGCATTGCGTCTGTGAAGGGAGATATTAGCACTTTGACAATTATGCAGTGCCCCTAATTTTTAGCCGGTTGTAGCGAGTTTTTAAGGGCCAGAGATGACGATCATTCTGTTTCTGGTCGACACTAGTGCTTCGATGAACCAGCGCACCTATCTGGGCACAAACTTTCTCGATATCGCCAAAGTTGCCGTTGAAACATTCCTAAAGGTCGGCCATATTGAAAATGTGCGATTTGACTTGATTTTGCATGCGCGACGCGCCAGTTTGAATTATGGACAGTAAAAACGTGGGGTCATGCACCTAAATGAACGTATGTACACGTTTTCTAGGTACGATGCAAAGATCCGGCGGTGAGGGGACAAGACCGGTACATGTTGATGACGTTTGAAGAACCGCCTGAAAATCTAAAAGTTGGAATTTGTTTATTTTTTGGTTTTTGAATTGATACATACGGGCAGCATTAATACACGACGTGGGTGCTATCAACGTTTGTGTAATCAATAAACATTTTCGTTGTGCGCACACTTGCATGCAATACTGATAATGTGCAAGAGCGTTAAACCCATTTGAGTGCTGCACCGCACCATAATTGTTTCACCGGGCCGGATTCGCAATTTGTTTTTGTTATTTCGTGGAGTGTAGTGCAATACGTTTGGCGAAATGTTCTGGCAAATTACCACTTGTGCTGAATGAATCGAACATCAGCAAAGCTTCCTTATTTTCAGGTGGGATGGCGCGAAGGGCAAAGCGTGTTCGCGGATCAACTCAAGCGACTGGCAGCCCGCGGTGTGTCGTCGTTGGGTGATGCGCTGGGTGAAGCACTCAAACTGCTCAATCTGAATCGCATGACCAGCGGATCGGACAACTATGGTCTTGGTCGCTATCCGTACTATCTGGAACAGGCCGCCGTCATTTGTATTACCGATGGTGGCTGTATCACGACAAATAGTGGGCTACAGCACGAAGTAAGATAACGTTTACTTCAACCCTTTTTTGCTGCTATTTGTCGTCACAGACGAGACGTGTACCAAACTTCGTGGCCGGACTGAGTTCGATCCGCCCTGATCATGTGACTTTGATCTGGGCATTTCCAAGTTTACTGCTGCGCTGCCGAAATCACAGCAAATGTTGGGACTAGCATTTGGTGAAGAAAGTCGCGTGATCAATCCAGGTCTAATCACCAAGTTTCATACCGCTTCGACCGTTTGGTACCCAACTATTCACCTCAACTGTATTCATCAGGTATGTGTGCCTCGTGGTACACTAGTCGGTTCGGACCTAACAGTTGAGCCATTTCGATGGGATCAACGTATCTACTCACTGGTTCTTCGATATCCGGGTCATAAACCGATCGACGACAGTTTACCGCCCAACAATGTGATTCCGTGTGACTCGCATCCCATTGATGCGATGTGTGTCGCCACCGGCGGTTGGTCATGGTTTTATTGGATTACCTTCATAAATAATAAGTTACAATACAAGTGCAGTGCAACATCAATCAAAGCCCGGTGACTGGATCGGACATGTCTTGGGCACATGACTTGTGAATGAAGGATACTTCATTATTGATGCTGGTGCTGGTGGTGTGGCTGGGGGTGGGTGGGAGGTTCCTCCAAAGATACAACATCTCCCCTCGCCGGTAAAATTTTACGCGCGATCTATGCACGTTTTAACCCATAAAAATTCAATCCCTGCTCATGATACTGTACTCCCCAACCTCCCCAAATGAGTTCCCCAAAATCATGGGTCAGATACCCCGGTATCGTAACCTCCCGCGATTTTTGGCCCCAAGGTACAATGTCTCTCCCGGTTTTGGCCCGATTAGTATTGATTGGACCAGCCGAAAAGTTGTTCGTTTACTGTCTTCGAACAAATCCAATCCAACGGTGTTCGAAATTTAATGGCATTTATGGCACGACTGCATCTCGAAATATCCTCACTCAGAAAACCGACGTGATGTGATCAAGGCAGATCCGGTCCTGTCCAACTCAGTCCCCCTCACCAATTAATATCGGTCCCACGCAGTGTAGTTCCTGGTCCGGAGGGGGAACAGACGTACCCTCCACTATTTTCGGAGGGGGAACAGACGTACCTACCTGGGGGGGCAGGGGGGGGGGAAGTCCCAATTTGGGGGGGGACGGAAAAAAGTCATTTTTTGAGGTCGAAAAATTGGACTATTTTTGCCTTCTTTTGCGAAAAATCCCCTATAAAAAGGGTATTTTGGCGTTTTTTTGGAGGTTTCACCTAAAGTTTACCTATTTTTGGCCTAAAAATGCCTATTTTAGGCCTAAATTTGCCCATTTTAGGAAAAAATTGGGGGAGCAGACGTACCCGGAAGGGGAACAGTGGGGCAGGCGTACCTCGGAGGGGGAACAGACGTACCCGAGGGGGTCCCCCCTCCCCCCCAGGAACTACACTGGTCCCACGATTCTTTGTTCTCAAACAACGAAATCTTCAACAATCCCACAGGTCGTTCATTCTCTGTTTGTTCACATCGTTGGCTTGTACCCGCCGTTGAAACATTAGTGTCGAATCTGCACTCGGGTGTGACCGTGTGGTTTCAGCGAACCGGCGAACTACCACCACCGTCGGCTGTGACGAATGAAAATGAATGTAAGTCTCGTCATTGTGAAAATTGCACGTCTTTGTCGTCGTAAAATAGCTATGGTGAATGTGGGTCGCTGTGCCTACAGTGCACATGCAACAAGAACTACGCGTATGAACAATTTAACAACATTTTTCTACCCCACAGATGACGTTGACAAAGCAGCGCTGACCAACGGACCGACAATAATCGAGAACGGTTTCATTCGCGGCGGAGCAGCGACGAAAAACGATAACAATCAGAAACCGAATAACGTTGTTTGCATCAAGGAAGAACCGACTGAAATGCATCCGGACCAATGGTCACGTGTAATGTCGATGATGCTCGTCAGTCGGACGAATAGGGCTGGAAGTGGCAATTGGCCCCTGCCCGAACATTTCTGGCCAGATCCGTCCGCTGGACAACTGGTTGGTTATCTGTTATAAATTCTTGTTTTAGAAGCCGGTTACGGGACTTTTTTTATTTAGCACACGTGTCTCAGAGATTTATTGGTGCTACAGTGGAAAAACCGTTTTTTTCCTCGAAAAACGTTTTTTCCCGAAGCCAACATGACGAAGCTCTATTTTTCCGGGCACAGTAAAAAATTTCCAAGCAAACTTTGATAGTCGATAGGTGAGTTTCTCAAATCGTTTTAAAACACCGTTTTTATGTATTTTGTTTTGGTCGACTTGTGAAGCATGACTTTTCCTCACGAAGCAATTTTAAACCGCGTTTTGCCCAAATGTACCCCATTTGAACATGCGAGACAACCAACTTTTGGCCTGAAAAAATATCGAAAAAACGGTTTTTTCATTTTTCCCAAAAAATTGCAACTATAGTAATTGAAACCAGCTTGAAAATGACTTGTTTTGGGTCGGGGAAACACCACCCTTCATACTGGTAGAAATTAGTGGCATCAATAAAAACCACAATTCAAGAATGTCACGTGACATGCCCAGGGCAGGTTCTATCCCATATAGGTTTCATAGCGCTCAAACTGTCTGCGATTCCATTCTTTTGCCTCTTCCAGCCAGCCCGACCCGCTCATCCAGTGATTCTATTCAAATGCGACGCTCGTGAACCTCTGGTCTGTCCGGATTTCCCATTCGATAAATACGAACTCGCCCCATCGCCATTGACTCAATATATTTTGTCGAGGAAACAGCCGAATGTGTGCTGGCAGGTGAGCTAGGATGACGCTATAAAGTCGGACATTTCACAAAGAACCATAAGTCACGAAAACGAATCAAATATTTCATTTTGTAGGTGTTTATCGCGAACAGCAGTCGCTACGAAGGTATCGGAATGCCGTTCGGCTACTTGAAAGCAGCCACCAATCTGCAATGCGTCAATCTGTTTGTGATGCCCTACAACTACGAAGTTTTGCTGCCTTTGTTAGGTATGTTATCAAAAACTAGCTATCTTTTTTCAATGAAATCTGATCGTTTTTTCCAAAATTTCTCTTTGCAGACGATTTACGCCAGCGACCCAAGCTGCGATCATCATCACAATGGTGGGCTCAAGTGGAACGCTACGTCAAATCTGTGCCCACCTATTATTTTTCGGTATGACAGATTTTTCGACCTGTTTTTATGTTTTTTGGATTTTACCAACTTGTGCCCAATTTACAGTCGCTTCGCAAAGCGTTCACCCGATTGAACATTGAGAAGATAATTCCCGATAACGAACAGGCGTACAGGTTTGCTGTCCGTCTTGCCTTCTGTCGGCTTTTTATATATTTTCTGGAAACTTCCAAAAAAAGTCTAAAAGTCTGATCAAAGGTTTTCAAGTTGGGAAATAAACAAAATTTATGAAATCATACCCTTCAGTTTCGCCGTGTTGTCGAATTTCACCAAAATGAACCATCAAGCCAAGGAGGAATTCAAACGTGTGAGTGCCGTAGTCAGTCAACAACTGATGGCACAGGGATACACACAACAGGGACCAAGTGGCACATTGATACCACCAACTGTGAGCATGGAGAATAAACAACCCACGCTCGTCCCGCTGGTGAAAACACCGATCAGGGGTGAGTTTTTACGATGTGCTGTTGCTTGAGTCGTCCAGCCCGATATGTATGAAACTTGGTAATTCGGACCGGACCTCCCTTTATTTTTTGGAAATTTACTGTCATACTTCTTGTAGTGTTAAAGGTGACCCAACCTCATCTTCTCAGACAGTTCACTGATGGTGGCCTGGAGCACCACATTGCAAACTGACGATAATGCGCAAACCGAAAACAAGCGCCTTGTATTGATTTGCAGAGTCGTCCTCGCGTGTCTCCCTTCTGTCCACCGATGCCCGCATTCTCTCATCGTTCATTCAACAAGCGACCAGCAGCACCAACACATTGCCGCTAAACGAACAGATTGCCAATCTGCGCAACGAACTGAATCAGGACGAATTTGTGAATTTCAAATTGTACCTGAATGGCAGCTCGCAGCCGAGCACGTCCACTGCCAACATCAACAACAGCACGAGTACGATGTACCGTAACCCATTGAATGTGCAACGTGAACAGTTGCTATCGCAGCTGCACAAAATGCGACTCAATCTGAAACAGCAGTTCAGCAAATCAGCCATACCAGTACTCGAGGGCGGCATGCCCGGCGTCAAACTCAAATTGCAGCATGCTGGTTGGTGAGCGCTTTTCGGCTCTTTTTTGTTGTGTGGAGAGGATGTCTGTCACACGATTCTCTAGAAATTGGCCTCACCCTGGACTTTGAACAGCAACAACCCCATTTGCAGAGGACCTACACCAACTACCGGTCGGTATGATGGGCAATTACCAGGACTACCTTCGATCACTAGATCTGATCGGCAAGGCACCATTGCGTTCGGTCGAGGCCACGCCCATGCGCATGCACGCGTTCGGCAATCCGTTCAAACTCGACAAGGTTGCTCGATTTTGTTCACTGCGATTCAGTGCAATTTGCTTCATTGTTTGTAACCGATGCTCGCACATCACAACAGCTTTTCGTTTCAAATCCCAAAATTTTCATTCCCAAACAGCAACGTGCGTTCAAGCTCGTGTGAAAATCAAACGATCTTTGTTTTTTTCTCAATAATCTGGCCGAGAATTGTATGCGCTTTCGAATACTGGAACCCACGTTTGAGTTAGTGTTGCGTAACTCATAGAAACCAGTTGCGATGGCTGAGTGCTTTGCTAGCATCATTCTCTACAGCCAACTGAGCCCATCGCATTGCAGCGCAACATGTTCGTCGACGAAGCCGACATCGACCGGGATCTGCTGGCAGCAGGTGCATCCGGGGGCACAGCCTCGGGCAGCAAGGGACCGCGCAAACATCACGCTGCCAAAGCTGACCAGGGGGACGGCGCGACGGAGTTGTTGTCGAAAACCGGTGGTCAAACCCGTGCCGGACTCAGACTACCACCTCGACGAAAGGGACCACTTGGCAAAATGTACAAATGGAAACGGAGACGTCTGTCGATTGGTGACAGTGACAATATGGTTGAACAATTGTCGTTGCCCGCTGATCGACTGGAGACTGCTGATTCGATGGATACCGCCGATAATTTGTCGATTGTGTCTGCGCCCGATGTACTCTCAATTGATGTGCCTGGTGAACAAGGTGGGTGTTTCGCGCTGTCTTGGTAGTCGGACCATGTGGCTTAGGTTCATGTCCACGTTAGGTGGCGTGTGCTGGCATCAGTGCATAGTTGGCTGAATTCCGCTGAGGTTAATTTTTCGATTTGGTCCAGTTTACAATATTACAGGTTTTGCGAGTAATGCCAATGATGCACTGAGCATTTGTTCCCAAATGGGTAATTGCACCCTTTTGCAGCCGCGTCCATTCTGAACCGATCGCCATCAATGGCCAGTTCCGATGGTGAAATGTCGCCGGTGAAGAGTCCCCCAAGTGAACGACTGTTGTTTTCGCCCAAGTCTGAAATTCTGTCGCCCGTTCAAGACGAACAACAAGTGGAGAATAGGATGAGTGAACAACAATTGACCGATTCGCGACGCAGAATCACCAGGATCATTAGGACTGTCGGCAGATGTGTGTTTCGGTTTTGTGCTTTATTCGAGCCGGTATGGGCCGGTCCAGTTTGCATTGGTCACGTAACCTTGCACTTTAGGACGTTGAGGTTTATTGTATTGACTACTGATACACCACTAATTTCGCCAGCGTGAAACAGCGTGGCGTGACCAGTGCAAGACCGCACCGAACAGATCAAGAAAATTGACCGCCGGTCGGGGCATGTAAAGGTCGGTAGAATAATGATGTTTCAACGTTCCACAACATCTGGTTCATGACAATATTTCGCCCGTTATTTCATCCCCTGATTCAACGGGAACGTTTAGTGTGGACCGTTGGCCCGTAGACCGTTACTTTTGGCTACGGTAGCTCCAGCACGGTCCGCATACCTAGCTACCGCAATCCAGATCTTAATCCATTCGGATAGCGGTCTCCGTGCGCGGCTCCTGCTTGCAGATCATTGATTCTACCGTAGCCAAAGTAACGGTCGAGCGGTCCACACTAAACGGCCCCGATTCAACAGGTTCACGATCCGAAATCGTCTCAATCGTCGACTCAATCGCAGTGCCGTTGGATCGCGAGCTGCTCACCCAATTCGCAATCACACAAGCGCAAAGGTTCAAACGAATGGCTGTGGTCGAAGCGCTCAAAGCCAATCATGTCAAACATCAGTCTGTCTCAAGACAACCATCAAAAGATGCAAATAGTCCAACCACTGGTAATAACAATGTTAAACAGGAGAAATGTAGCTGATGGCAATAAACTCGTCTTTTCACTGATTTAATGTCAGTACATATTATGTATCATTATTATGTTATTTTGTTGTTGTGTTGATGGTTATAATAATGCAATTCTTACTGATGTTATATCGTTATCTGCAACTGCTAGCAACCATGAGCTTTAATGGTTTTTAATAGCGCTGTTGTAATGCAAGTGAAATGAAAATGGATAAAGGCAGGGATATTTTTGCCGAATCGTTTTTCTGTGTTTGTTTGTTCGTCTCATGTTCTGATCCTTGGCGCATTGCCTGCCTACCTTTCGGTGACCGTTCTGCATCCATATTTTTATGTAGTAGTGTTGCATGTGCTTCATTATATTTGTTTCTGATTTTTTGTTGTGGTTTTCAGGGGGACCCGACCCGTTGTTCTGCGTCTGTTACAACTGATCTGTGAAAGCTGTACTTGCCTCGCCCATGAGAAAAACTGCGCTTCGCAAAAAGCTTGTGCCGAACTGGATTTGCAAGGTTAGCGACGCAACATTATTCCGTCCGTTCCTTGTCAGTTCGTTTGTTTGATAACCTCGTATGGATTTCAAGCGAAGCCGGCTTGGCCAAAGGTTTTGGCTTCGTTTGCACCTCAGCTTTTCAGATGTCCATCGCAGAGCCGTCATCTTCTGACGAGAGCAGCAAACAGGCTATCCCCAAGAGCAGGTAACTTGGTCAATTGGCACACGGTGTAAATCAAAATTTCCAGATGCAAATACCCGAACTAATTGAAAAAAGCCACTGATGATCATACTTTGTGCAGGTCGAGTCAACTTCGTGACATTCTGGAAAGCGACAACATCGATGTTGGTAGACTCAAGTCGTTGTGCTTCTCTGGAATCCCTGACAACGACAGGCAGAGACCGATATGTTGGAGGGTGCGTGTCAGCGTGTGTGTTCTTATGTCGACAGTTCGGGTCTTGTGCACCATCAGCTTCCATTGTCGAGTTCGCACAAAAGAGTCACGCTGTTGCGGTCTTATTTTTTGACCACCTCCACCATTTTGTCTGCTGAGAATAGAAACTTTCGGACGCGTCTGGCCAACTCGGTATTGAGACGCGTCACGCGCGCTTGTGAGCGTGAACGTTGCACGGCACGAATGAAATCTGCGACCCACTATTTGTCGGACCGATTAAAGTTGGGTCCGGTCCTATCAACCATGCACACAATTGTTCCATTCACAGATTCTGCTCAACTACTTACCGCAAGACCAAACAGAGTGGAATGACTTTCTCATCAAGCAGCGAGCATCGTATGCCGAGTTCATCACTGAATTGATAGTGAGGCCGGGTCGCAAACGGTTGACACCCGAGGATGGAAAGATTATGATGCACAAAGTCGCATCTGATCATGTGTGTTGTCTTCTGATGATGTTTCCTGGTCTCAGAGCGCTGTCGATCTTGGTGATCTGATCAGAGCTGGCTTGGTCACGTGATTCTGTCAAACAAACGTTATCATCAGAACTACAGATGCCAGTATTTTTTTACCATGGTGAAGCTTGTTTGTTCTCGAGCAGCCAATAATAAACAACTTTTTCTTCGGTTGCTGTTGGTGGCATCAGTAAATCTGATAATACCCTAATTACTGGAAATCATCTCATCAAAGCATAACCGCGGACCACACCGTGACCTTGGTCACTTTATTGTTCTCGCTGCAGGAAATTGTGAAAAAATGGTATTTCAAACATTTGTTCATTTCAGCCACTGAGCACCGAGCCGACGAGCGCGTGGTCGACGTATTTCAAGGACAATGAGAACTTGATGCAAATCGACAAAGACGTCAGGTTGGATCCGTCTCTGCTTGTTGCAAAACGTACATCGCTGCTATCCGACACCCAGCAGCCAGCTGTATTTTTTGTACGTGTGCAGTTGGCTGGTGTTTATGTTGGGAACCAATACAAGTGCAGTGCCGTTCCAGTTTCTATCGCTATGGTGAATACGTAAGGTATTGATGTTTCAGACTCCTAAATATATTGCAGACGCCTATGTCCCGAAATATCGTTCTTCCAACAAGCCACCGACTATCCGTGTCTGGCCATCTGTCACGATGCGAGTGTCGAGCCGCTGCGTGAAAGGGTGCAACGCACGTTCCTTGATGCTCAGGACTTGCAATCGGGCAGAACCGGTGCTTACAATGTTGGTGATTGCTTGGTTGGGGAGTACTGTCACCCTCTGTTGTTGTGACATGATCAGGATCCGAGGTTTTCGGTCACTCACTATAAAAAAATATGCACTGTTTCGAGTGGTATTTGAGAAATCAACGGCAGATTGGGAACCATAACATCGCTCAAAACTTACTAATCGCAATCGGAAGAGTTTACGACGTGGTCGGTCGCTATGAAGAAGGAGCTTTGTAAGCGAGATTTTTGGAGGGATCATT
The DNA here is from genome assembly GCA_030248065.1 of Rhynchonema sp. JSB1_4. Classification (NCBI taxonomy): domain Eukaryota; kingdom Metazoa; phylum Nematoda; class Chromadorea; order Monhysterida; family Xyalidae; genus Rhynchonema; species Rhynchonema sp. JSB1_4. The sequence continues at coordinate 23,413 of JASAMV010006999.1, forward strand.
TCCACAAATTCAACGATTCTTCAGTAGGCATGATAACACGAGTCGTTCACTCCCCTTCAGTTGGTGCGTCACAAACGTAAAGTCGCCGCCGAAGAGTATACGCCTTTGGCCGAAGGTCAAGAAGCTCACTGGGAGGTGGTGGAACGGATTTTATTCCTTCATTCGAAGCTCAATCCCGGTGTGAAATATGTTCAGGTCAGTTGGTCGGGCGCACTTAGATGTAGATGTTGCATGCATGCTGCCATCTTGAACTGTGGCTCGATAATCTCGTCCGTGGTTGTCCCACCACCGCAGTCCACCCACCAGGCACGAGGACGATACCGATTTTTTGACCCAAACCAATATCCAAAATACCAGGGCTCATCCCAAGACCCAGTACCTCAAATCGGACGCAGCCCAATAGCCAAAACCCAATACTACGTTGAGTCCCAATACCGACCCAAGACCCAAACATTCCAAACTTTTGTTTAAAAAAATGAAATAAAGCAAAACTGAGGTATTGGGTTGCACCCAATACCTCTCGAAGACCCAAGCCAATGCCCAATACCAGGGCCACACCCTATACGTAATATAATACCTGGCATTGGGTGTTGGGTATTGCCACATGCCTATCACACTCACTCACACACACACGATAGATTAGAGAGACCAATGTAAAATCAGTAGTGTTTTATCTTGAGAGCTTGAGGTTACAATACATCATTTCATGGTGTAATTCTGAACGGGCTTCATCGATCACTTTTGTGGGTTCGGTATCAGTCGAGTAAATGTTTAACCTTGTGGTTTAGAGAGATCATTGCTTCGATAGGAGGTTAGGACAGAGATGGATGTCGATAAACTTGCTTGTGCGTGTCAGAATTTGTGTAATCATGTTTATTGTCATCACAAATCAGTGCGGAGTTGTTGTTTTGGTTGCTTGTTCAATCCTTTACCGATTTCGGGTTCCGTTTACCAAACAGTTTCTTCAACGGCGACTTGCTTCGTCGCTTGTCGACCTTGTCAATGTAATGTGGATCTTCGATGTTTCGCGTTTGGAATGACACGGATTGGTCGGATTGGGCTGAGTTCGGCTCGCTGCATTTGGGAGTGTGATGTTTCAATTGATTCACGCTGTGTTTTCCCCTCTGGTCTGCTAGGATGCAGCAGTAAATGGTAGTTCGGCACAAATGTTTCACGTCGGCGATTATCTCGTGTTTGTAGCATTTTTTTTATTTCTGAGCTCCATCAGCATAGGTTTGAAAATGAGCGTGAAAATGAGCTAGGCATAAATAGAAGGCTAATGCCCAGTAGGTATGAGTTCTCGTCAGGTCGGCACCCGTGTGGTCTTTCCTAAAAATTGCCCGGCCAGCTTTGCTTTGCAAGCAAAGTGGCGGAGTGGCATCCTACTGGGATCAGACATGTTATCTTAAAGACAAACTTGTTGTTGTTGCGGCCGTTTGGTTTGGATTTGGCGATTTTGAGGCTTTCATTTCGATAGGTGTTGCCGTCGACTTCGGAGCTCACGAAGTATTGACCGTGTCCACTGGAAAAATAATTTCAGTTTTGTTCGACAATTTGCTAATTCCAGACATTGTCTCTGTGGCCGAAATGGTTCTCCACTTGAACTACGGCACAAATAACCCGTCACTGCACACAATCGTTGTGAAACATCGCATGATGACTCACATCAATTGCTCAATCGGCGCCCACGGCTGCCATTTGACTGTGGGTGGTGTGAGGGCTTGCGACCGACGTGATACACTCGCACCGAGATCATCGCTCGGCGTGTCGCTGTCCGAACGGGTTTTGGATTTGATGACCTTCGCTGGCATCTTGCGATCGCCTTTGCGCTTCACTGAATGCAAATGCACTTTGTAAGTGTTATGTGGACGCCTGCATGGTCATGTGAGCTTCCACCTTTACGCTGTTTCGTCTTGGGCGTTGGCGTGATCGCGCCTGGCGAGCGTTTGGCCTTCGGGGGCAGCAACATCGAGTCGACCAGATGCGATGAGTCGTCGGTATCGTCTGCATTCAGTGAATCACATGTCGTGTTTTGTGAGAAAAATATCGAATAAGTGTAATCTTATTGATTAACCTTACCACTTTCGGATGATGATGAACGTTGGTCGTGGTAACGGGCGGACGTGGCAGCCGTGCCGCTGGTGGACTGTCGATCCTTCGCGTGTTTGTCAGTGCCGTGGCCGGCTGCACCAGATCATGCATCAATCATTTGATGAATCGATAATTAATCGATCAACGAATACCTCTATGTATGATTGATGTGAGCGCGCCGGTGTCGTGCCACCAATCGACCATGCTGTCCACCCAGGTCGGCGACCTTCGGCCGTCCGTCTCACTCGCATTGCGACTCGCCTGATGCCATTTCTCACTGATCTCGTCGCACGCCCATTGCTGCAATTGTGGACCTCCCGAAGTTTGGGTTGCCGCCCTCTGGGGGCGAAATGGTGCATTTGCACTGACGATGTCCTAGTGCATCTGGGGCCAAACAGGAAATGGCAAGAAGCACATTGACGTGACTAACAGGTAGATGATGTTCATTCTGCCATCGATGCAGCCGTCGACCCAATTTCTGTGTGACGTGATAGCCGTCGGCGTCCGCGCGCAACGCTCTAAGCGATATTTCGATAAGAATCGGACAAACCTCGTCGACAAACGCGCGCGCATCGGACGAACAGAGTCGTTGTTGACGCTACAAGTATTTGTGTTAGATTGTAGATCCCTTATGATACTGAATGATGGATACGGTACGGTCCTAAATCGACCAGGAAACACAGTTTGGTGATCGTTGCGGTCCCCGGTCTTGCAGAGACCCGATCATATTGATCGCTTTGGTTTTTCTCTCTGTGTTGGTTCAGTGCAATGATGTAGTTGGTCCGAGCAAGAAAGTTAGCTAGCTGGAGCAGGGGTCCGGCGCAAGAAAGCTAGCTGGCCAGTTTGGGGGGATATGGGTTCGAGAGCAAGAAAGCTACCTAGCAGTAAGGGGCTATTACCCCCGTACCCCAACTACATCAATGGTTCAGTGGCTTAAGAAATCTACATGACCCGTACATAATACCGCTGGTTTTGTGACCAGGGTAAAAATCCCTTGTAAAAATTCTATCCACTCGCAATGGGTGGAATTTTGGAAACGGTGTAAAGGTCAGTTGGGCGTAAAGGTCGGTGTAAAGTTCGGTCGAAAGCTCGGTCGGCGTAGCTCGGTGTAAACGTGAAACATTGCCTGTTGTTAACGTGGAATGTTTCAAGTTTACACCGAGGTCTATCACACTGAACTGTCGACCGAGCTTTCCACCGATCTTTACACCCAACTGACCTTTACACCGTTTCGAAAATATCATCCAATATCTTTGATAGAGAAGTCACATGACTAATGCAGCACCGAAACGAAACGATCGCTGTGATGGATTCTCCAAGATTGAACCGATCTCACCAAGTTGTCTTGCCTAGCTTAATGTAAGTACCGTAATGTCACCAACTTTGGTCAGATCTTCCCTCTCCCCGGCATCAGCCTGTGTCGCATTGAGCTTGACGCGTGTACGCACAGTGCGTGCCAGATGCACCATATGACCACCGTGCCCCCCACCATCGCTGTCCGGATCATCCGAGTCCGAATGCGATCTGCTACGTTGACCTCCACCTCCCACGTCGCCATCGAGATCCGAGCCAGAATTAATTGTTGATGAATTCTGCATAATTGATTCATGATTGGAGAAATTGAAATTGGAGAGTGTTTGCTCAGGCTAACTAGCGCGGAAGCTGTTCATCAGGGTTTGAGAAAACTATGCACCGATCGACGTTCGTCGCGTCCAGTGTAGTTCCAATCATCCTCAGTGAAAAAATGATTCGATCTGATCACAAAGTCAAACTGCGACCCAGGCAATTGTGGCTGTTAAACTCCGTCTCACTCACCTCAGACGGTATTAAGTCAGATACTGGCTGCTGTTCTGATGATGTGTCTTCTTTCAGTTTGCGTTGTCTTGGTCCGGGCATTATGATGAGAATGGAGATATGATGATGCTCGTTTGGTTGTTGGAAATGTGGGAAACGAAAAGGAAAAATCGGATGATGTCAAAGATCCATAATGAATGGAAATTCGATGTTTTGGCACGCTTTTATACTCAGCAGGCAATCATAGGGGTGGAGCACGTTACGCACGCTGTGGTATCGAAAGCAGCGTATTTTCTGTCGTGATGAATTGAATGTTTTGCTGATTTGACAGTGTCGAAAAGTGCGGAGAGCAATGTGCTGCATATTGTACATCGTTACTCTGATGCGTTGACGTTTCATTTCGCGAACAGTCCATTTCGTCAGCTCAGTCATTTCGTGCTCAATCACGAAGTTCTGCACCGATTTATGTTTGCTTTTTGTTTCAGGGTATGAATGAAATCCTCGGCCCGATCTACTACGTTTTGGCCACCGATCCCGACCCCGAATGGGCAGCGTACGCTGAGGCTGACTCGTTCTTCTGCTTCCAAAATATCATGTCCGAAATCAAAGACTATTTCATCAAGACACTCGACACATCAACTGTCGGCATCGGTTTGTTATATGAGGATGAGGGAGCTCCCCTGGTCGTCTGGTTTTGTGCTTTCGCACTGACTGTGACCGTGACCTGGTACACCGTCTACCTCCGGGAGCAGGTCGAAAGGGGCGCATAAAAAGCAGATTGTCATCACAAAAAACTTTTGAAACGAGTGATAAGATGAGTGCCATACCTGCCTATTTTACGTTCAGAATTCGTAAGGCTTTCTCAACTGCAGAATCAGCAATGCAAAAACTATTCGACCTGCTGAAACATCACGATCCGCAGCTGTACCGTTGTGTCAACGATGAGTTGGCGCTGTTGCCGCAATACTTTGCCTTCCGGTGGATCTCGCTACTACTTTCGCAAGAGTTTTCACTTCCTGGTGCGTTTCAACATTGTATTTTTATATTTAGATACAAAATACCTAAATAAAAACTGATGAATGTCAGATCTCATTCAAATCTGGGACAGTCTACTTTCGGACGAACACCGTTTCGCTTTCCTGCTCTATGTCTGCCTGGCCATGTTGATGTTGGTTTGGTGCTGTTTTGATTATTTGTTTGTTTTCTCTTCTTTTCAGCATTTTTGTTGATTGCAGAAAAATTCGCGATACTTTGCTGGACACGGACTTCAGTGGTGCTATGCGAGCCGTACAGGTCAGTTTGAATGATGTTGCATTGTAATGGTGGTCTGTTACGTAACCGCCAGTCGATTTTCTTTCTATGCGATTCCAGTATCTGCAGCTCGTGATTTATCCCAACCAGCAATGTTTGACCAGAGGAGCTAGCAAAGGCCTCAATGAGCAGTTGTTCTCAAAATAACAACCGTTCAACAATTTTTTCCTTTCCTCCCAGAATTACGAAGCGACCGATGTTGCTCATCTGATAGTGCTGGCCTCGAAACTTCAAGAGGGAAACGTGATGCCTGATAAATCGTGACATTTTAGATTAAAATGGTATTACTCGCAGGATTCATGCGATCATAATATTTCTGAAACGTTCAAATACATCCTTCTGTGCGCTGCACACTTCATGACACTTAAGGTAACAATTATTATTTTGCTGTGATCCGGTGTTGTGCTTATTTTGTTGTGCCGTATTCGTCCCAGGCCACCATTTTTCGGCTATAACTTTGTTTCTTGCATGCATTGGGATCAAAACCTGTGATGTCGATTTTGTACCAAAACTTAGACATTTTTGCAGACCACATATCATGTTCATGAGAATTTGTTGTTTTTTCTCATAACTTCGAGTTCATGTGCTCATATTTCCATTTTGGCTATATAAATTTTTATGAATATCACGACGATCTTTCACTTACTTGACTTTGTGCACTGCTTGAAGCTGTATTCCCCAAGAGACCTAAATATGCATGGGCCTGGGTGCTGTGCCGTATATGTATGTGCCGCCTGGTCACAATGTGGTGTTCCCGCACAATTTGGCTCAATTGTTTGTGCTGCGGGGCGGGAGTTTGCGCGAAGAAAGACCACCCAGCGGTCCAAGGGGAGCCGCTAATTGCAGCGTTGTTGTGCCGGGCTGCATGTATTCATACCGTAATCCAACACATAAGGCACAGCCTTGTCGGATCGGATCATATTGCACTGCAACCATATGGCCGGTTACAGCCAGTTATCTGTATTAGGTGTGTTTTTCTGGTTTATAGTGCCATGGTGCGCTTCGGAACTGGGTGTCAAAATGGGGTGATACGTTTTCTCAGCAACGTGCGCTTTGTCACAATTGATCAATCATAACATTTCACCAGCAACTGTGTCAATAAAACAAAAGTGAATAAATACTGGATTATCGGTGCATAATCAGGCTGAGCATTATTCAAAATTCATCATTATGAAGTGTGTGACCTGACCTAACACAAAAAGAACGAAATCGTATCGACGCACAAATGCAAACAACAAATTGACCGCCCAACAAACACCTATGAAAAGGTCATGGCTCGCAATGCAAACAATGCTTGAACCTTTGGCTCAAAGGTTCATAATAACCTGTTCATGTACACAAAGAAAGAGCTTAGCCATCTGTGCCCGTAACATTATGTGTGCATGCACATGGGTATGGTATTACATGAGCTTACACGCAGCAGGGTTGATGAGCTTAGGCTTAGACCTACACCGAGTTTAGCGCCAGTATCACACCTTGACTTAGACTTTTAGGCTCATATGTAGTCCCACGCTGAGATCCCTGCGTGAGCCAAAGCGTAAGCTCTAGCCCAATGCCTAACTGTATACCGGTGGTACGAGCTCATCTAGTGCCGACGCAACCAATCAGCTTGCAGCCCCGATGGGCGGAGCCTGTCCATGGTGCATCCGGTGTATGCATCAAGTGCGGTAGTAATCGAGTTTGGTAGCTCGTCTCCCGCTGTGAGCCAGCCAGCCAACGTAACTGGTTCGAATCAAGAAGCGGCGCAAAATCACTATTTTGCGTCTCTAGACCCGCACGCATAAAATTCCAGCTCTTTTGGTCCTGTGGCTGATTGCACTGACTTGTATCCAGTTTGACTATCTGCATACACAAGATGGACCCGGAGTCGGCTAGTCTGTCAACAAGCATGTTGTTAGCGTCGGATTGTATCGAACAGCAAGCAGCGAGCAGTGAAGTGAACCATCAACATAAATCCACTGCAGTTGGCTTGGAATCGCTCGATAACGACGTCAACCACCAACGCAGCACGGCATTGGACGAAAATGAGTTCGAGACCAAGGTGCGCAATTTGAGCTTCCGAACTGAATTTTTGACAACTCTGGATTTTGTACTTACCATATCTGAGATTTGTGTACAGGAAGACACTATTTATTGAAGTGGTTCTCGGATACCTTACATATTTTGAGTAGAATCGTGGCAGTAAATTATCGTACAATTATTGGTTCATCCCTCAGTGACATCAAATGACCTAATGGCTGTTATACCTTTGTCAGCTGGGCTACGTTGAGTTTCCCGCAGGACACCAAAAGTTGGCAACAAAAACCGGGTCTACCACTAGTGTGCAGCTTACCTAAAATGTTGCTTCAATTTTACATCCACCTGTTCCTTTTAGTTCCAGGATAGGCCCTCCTTAATGTACACACAGTATCATCTGACGTATATCTACCGTAACCATTATCCATTACAGAAACTCTCCCTGCCCATCGCTGGCACTACATCGGGCAACAATATTTGCCAAGCGTGTGGTTGTCTAATTCACGATCAGTTCGTGCTGCATTCAAATGACCAGTGGTTCCACGAAGATTGCCTTCGTTGTTCGGCCTGTGGACTTGCCTTGGAGCAATTCCAATCCTGTTATGTCAAGGAAGAGCAGGCATATTGCAAAGGATGTTATTCAAGGTGAGATTGCAAACGTTTCATCTTTCGTGGGTAAAAAGGCGGACAAACTAGTGCAAAATGCAAGTTGGATGCAGCCCTATTTGGTGTGAAAGGTTATTGCTGGGCCCGGCTCTGTTCGCTTCTCGGTTGGCCACCAATATCTGAGTCGCACGCTGGCCCGTCCATCCATCCCTGAGAAGGATAATTAATTCGGAATTTAATGATTCAGCGGTTCGAGATCAAGGTATAATACAACGCTGTCGCTCACACCGATTATACTACCAACTTAACAGCACCGCAAATGCAAGGGTTTCTTAAGCTAGGGACCTTGGCGACGATGGAACCCCGCAGCACCACAATTCTTCCGGCTTTGGCGATTTCACCCTTCTTTCTCATTTCATATTTGAAAACATTCTCGACATTTTCGGTTGTGCCGAGCAAGTCAAGTGTTTTGCAATTGCCAGTTCGTGCAAAACACTCTGTTTCCTTGTGCAACACAAAAGGAGCGGTCCCATGCACGCATATACTCTCCAAATTTAGTGCAGCATCATAAACAATAACAATAATGACCGTAGCCTCAAGCTTTTGTTACAGAAATATGCGAAATGCGTAAATCGTGGGCTAAATCTAATTTGTTTGGCGCTGCGCCGTGATTAGGTCCACACCCAGCAGCCAGCCTCATAATATAATTGGTCCAGTCCATGGTCATATTTTTCTCGCGTATGATTTTGGCTCGTTTTAGGCCAATGTTTTATCACTGGATGCATTTCCTTTCGAAAATGGGACAAAATCTTATGTCCAAACGGCGTTAAAGCATCTTTTTGTCTTATGTTTTCATGAATAAAAACTGCTTGCTACGCTTAGCCAGCCACAGCTCAGCTTGTGGTCTCCACTTCAGTACACATCCATGCAAGCTACCGTAACCCAATTTGTATGTCTTCCCCACCCACCCCCTTTGCGCGCGCCTCTTGACTTAACTCATGGCTTGGTGTACCACCAAAAGCAGATAATTGGCGTCACATATAACAATTGTGTCATCATGCCCATTACATCATGCGTGCGTGTGTAATCGTGTTTAGCACAATTAGTGAAATGTGTGAAGTGGTG
>JASAMV010007000.1:0-17627 GCA_030248065.1 Rhynchonema sp. JSB1_4
CAGACATCCGTGTTTTCAGTTCGGACGAGCGTTACTGTCGCGGCAACAAGCCTTGCCGAGCCGTCACACGTACAACCAAGCAGATACTCACCAATTGTGGCGTGCACCAATTCAGATGCGATTGCCGAGCCAACCACGATGTATGAGCGGACCAGAGTAAGTCATATACACTTCGCGTTTTACTTACTTTACTTTTTATTGTCTTCAAATTTAGACCAAAGCTTTTCTGCCAGGTGTGCGACTTCGCGAAAAATCTGCGAGGACGGCTCGGACGAGGTGGATTCTGTGGCGCGTGCGAGAAATACGATTGTGAACAGCGATGCGTATTGAGCGACCGCCAGGGGAACTGGTGCGTCTGCTGGGAATGCTTCTTCTTGCAATTCTTGTGACGCTCATGGGATCACAATTTCGCCAGGTCCCGAATGCCAGTGCAACACGGGCATGATGCTTCATAACGATGGCAAATCATGTGCCGTGTGGACGAATGTGCTATGGGTGGCGTCGTCAGTATTCTCGTTCTTCTTTCCAAAATATTTTCCCTCATTTCTATTTCCAGGTGTGCATGACTGCGACCAGCAATGTATGAACGACCATTCCACCTACCATTGTGTGTGCAAGGCCGGTTTTGTGCTGGAACTGGCAATGGCAATGCCACCTGAATGTTGCAGGATGACAACATCGGCATCTTCTACTGGGGCTGCTGCCGCATGCCGTCAGTTTATCCTTTAATCTAGTGCATGAAATGAATGAGAAAGAAAAAAGAGAATTTCCGCTTAGGTCCGTGTGCTGCCACTAAATTCGCGTAAACAAACGGGCAAAATGGCACAAATCCTTCGCAATACACACGCCCAGCCATAGCTACGTTCTCGATGGGATTTCCTACGGCTGAAATGCGAAGACGTGCGCATTGTTGTTGCTGCGCAGGTAGAGCGATCGAGTGACTTTTTTCTTTCCTTAATACCGTTCGTTAATTTTCTGGTGTTCATTTAGAAACCTGGTGGTCTTGATGGCAGTCTGTTGACCTACACGGATGGTACCCAATGTCTGGTGCGCAATGTGGCTGGGGTGACTGATGTGGCTGTCGACCCAATCACGCTCAACATGTATTATGCGGCCAGCGGTTGGTTTGCGTTGCATAAAGTGGTGTTCGGAATTATCAGCGATCAGCTGCTGTCTTGTGGTATGGTCGTTCGCCACTGAAACATCAACGCCAGTGCTCCTAAAATCATGATGCCTTGTGCATGTGTGAACTCATCGAATCTAGTCTGGCTTCGATTTTGTGTCTGGCGCGAACTGCGACTGTATAATGGAAGATTCGGTGAAACTGTATCAAAACTTTTGAAGAAAGCTTAGAACGAATCTATCGAATCCTCCCTGGTCAATATCTCCAGCTCCGTCCATTTGCAGTGCCCTCCCCTCTGTCCGGCATCAGCGTGTGTTCGTCCAACGGTCGTCACTGTCGTCTGTTGATTGCTGAGCCACAATTGTCGCGTGTCCGTGGTCTGGCGTTGGATGCACAAAATGGTCGCATGTTCTGGGCTGCAATCCGGGATGGACATGCACTCATACTGCAGGCACATATGGATGGCACACATGCTGAGGTTAAGCGCGTGGTGTGTGATATCCGATGGAAACTATTGAATTGAGTTCATCCAATTGCCATTTAGGTGCTGATCAAAGACCAGAAACTCAAACTGCCCCGTTCGCTGGCCGTGGATTCGGCGCGCAATCGATTGTTCTGGGTGGATAACGATCTGAAATTGATTGAATCGATCGATTTAAACACGAAACAACGGTGTGGTTCAAATACTTATTGACATGATGGCTACCACACTTTCAGTTTGTCACTCGTTTTGCAGCCATATAATCGTTCAGCACGGTGTGCACAGTCCGTCTGATTTGCGGGTGTTTGGACATCGCGTCATGTGGACTGACAAGTTGGTTTCGAGTGTTGTTCTCAGGGAGATCTCAACAAAATTGCGTCAAATCTGCAGAGGCACCGATTCGCTTCTGTCCGAGTCTGTACTTGCTGTGGGTGAGCTGACTCGCATGGAGCAATTCTCGCACGACCCATTAGCGTTGATGATCGACCACCCAGCCGCTGATGTACAGTACAAGGCCGATGCTGACCCATGTGCCAGCAGACAGTGCACTCATTTGTGCGTGTTGGCACCGACACTGAATGCCGGTGGTGTCCGGGTTGGTCGTCGCTTTCGCAGATCTCAATCCGCGCAACATATTTTAACTATATAAATCTCCACAAAGTCGTGGGAATATTCTTGAACAGTTGCTTTGCTTTGTGCGCACTGTTTCTGACTGGTTTGCGTTTTTGGTGCACCTGTGCTTAGATTTTTTGCTTACCGGTGTGATGTGATCAACTGTTCAAGTGCTTCGTTCAACCGTAACCATCGAGCAATTGTCTGTGCACTTGCAGGCAGTGTGCATGTGTCCCAACGGCTATCGCTACGACGAATTCATCCATCAATGTCGACTCAACGTCTCGCAACATGTCGCCACCAACACCGTTAGTTTCGCCTTTTGCTCACGTGGTTTATATGGCCGAAAAGGTGTTTGGCGTGGTAAAGTTCCCGTGATACAGTAGTCTATGCCAATGCTGTGCCTTCTCAGTACCCACCCCAAATCTGTTAACGTCCCAGCCCCCGATTTCAGCTGCCTTCACTGTGCCACGGCCAGTGGATGTCGTTGTGTGACAGCGGCCTTGCGTGTGACAATGGGGGATATTGTGGTACACCTGATGGACATGGTGGGGCACATCAATGCATGTAGGTTATGTTTTGGTCGAGTAGCTTTCTTCAGCATCTTGCCGGAAGTATATAAGGAAATAAAACGCAACACTGTCTCACCCGATGCCATTGCACAGTTGTCCGTCTGGGTTCGGCGGTCTGTACTGCGAGGTTGACATGCACCCGTCCAACGCGTCCTCCGCTCGACGCACAGCGGCCGGTGGCGTGTCCGCGTTTGTGCTCGTCATCGCGTTCATGCTCATCGCTGCCGTCTACATCATCTACTACGTGCGAAAACACAATCTACATCGGTGAGATGTCATTGATGACTTTTTGTACTGAAATGCAAATATTTGCAAATCCGTACTTTGACTACAGCCAATCCGCAGCATGGAAGCGCATTGTGTCGGTTGCCCGCTTCGAACGTCACAGCCCCGTGCGCATGCCGAGTGGTGCTGTTGCCAGACAGTCGTTGATTCGCAAGGGATCCACTGGCTCGAATGAAGGTTTGAATTCCGTGTGCTTTGACCTGGTTTCATGTGTTCCAAACGTCGGATAACACCGAGACAACTTTGTCACCCTTTCTTGAAACATCGGCAAATGTCGTCTGAGGATACAGCGGGACTAACATGGGAGCAGAATGTTCCTTGTAGGCATGGACAGTTTCGGCAATCCGCTCTACACGGACACCTATCAAACGTCGGTTGTGTCGATGGCGAAGACACACGTCGTGTGCAGCACACCAATCACTGACGATGCCGAGAAACAGCGAAAGAATAGTTTGTTCGATAACAGTGATCTGTTCGGTGAAAAGGTGCGCGGCTTGATTTCATTTGTTACTCTGTGTTTCGTCCGTTAAATGGGCATGTACTGATTTTCTCATTCAGGCGCATCCGAAGACCCCGAACGGGGACAATGACTCTGGCATCAGTGCCACGTCGGCCAGCGGCACCATGATTGTTTGAGCGGATATTATAATATTTTCATTTTCGAGATCTTGCATATTTACCTACTTTTCCGTTTTTGTTGGCAGTACTTTTGTTTTATATTGAAAACTGGTCTCAATGCTAATCCTCACGTACTGTATGACTGTACAATCTCTTTTGATCTCCAAAAATCTCTTGATACTGCTGGATTGTTCGATTCCATTTCTTTTCGATGGTTTACTTACGTGTTCATATCTGACGGGTAATATAGTCGCACTGATTTATTGTATTTTTCCACCGCAACCCCGATAGTGTCCTATTGTATAACAATATTGATTGTTTGCAATGGCAGGATGTGATCTGCGTCCGGCTGTGTGTGGAGGCGGCATCGGACGCTTTGCTGCGCACGCTGGGGACAATACTTTGTTTGTGTCCGATGTTGCTGCTTGTCATTCACCCGAACTAAGCCGTGCCCAGGTCCAACGAACAGTGCAGAGTTGCATTGTTGTTGACTTGAATGTGGCCAAGCAACAGTCATCACAACACGTATGCACTGCCTGTCTGTTGATGGCTTGGCTGGCAGGGTGCTGTTTTGATTAGGTATGGGGTCGGTTAGATGGCCATGTATGTATGCTCTCATGTGTTCTTGTTGTGTACTCGTTTTGGAATGCCAATGTGCAATAGTGTCTCTGTTGTCTGTGTGTGTGCAATTTTACAACGTCTCACACACAACACCACACTGCACTGTTGTGCTTTACGCTGCTGTCACTTGTGTACACTGGACCGACACCTTCCCGCCTCGTTTGTGCGTGTTGTGCGGTATCGCAGCTCAATTTTCGTCCGCCAACCAAACTATCTGCCCATCTATTATAGGTGGTTGGTTTTCTCTCTTAATTCGTTTTAGTTCGTTTCACTAACTGCTGCGCCTTGACCACACATAGGCGCTGCACTTGGGATGGGTGACAGCGGCACAGACATTTGCCGTCGGCATCCAATAACTGAACGAATGGTGTTTCCTCTTTTGAAGTCATTAACTACAAGTGCTCCTTACGTTATCCTTGATGTTGTTTTTTAGTTTTTTTTTTAAATTGCGCCTGCCGCTCGCTCGACCACCCATAGTAAATCCTTGTATGTGGCTGTTGCTCTCGTGTGATGGTTGTTTTTATGATGCGCATTTATCAAATCGCGAATCCGCATGTGATTTCATTACCATGGTCCGCCGCACCGCGCTCGAATTTTTCTCATTCATTTATACAATTCACTTTTATTGATTTGTGTGTATATTCATTGAGCGTTTTTCTACTGTTGGTTTTGTCGCACGGTTGGCTGCGTCGCGTTGAAGTCAAATTTTTTCGAAATTCTCTCTCTCGATCGCCCGTAAATTAGTTTGTTATCGCCCTTTGACCGTCATCTTGGTGATGTGTTTGCTCAGTATTCGCATGTTTTTTCAGGAATTTTTTACTTTTTTATCATTGATTATTTGTACCAGTGCTGTATTTTTCGTGGTTGCATAGCTCCCTGACTTGTGTCATAAGTTATTTTATGCGTTCGTTCTGCGTTGTTATTGTGATGCGTATAACTTGAGACTGTAATTTATTATTTTGAAATTTTGTAATACTTTTTATCTAACTTATGGCTTGTTGATCAGAATGAAAGTTGTTCGGGCGTTTTCTGATTGTCTGATTTTCAGCACCAAAATCTGCAGGTAACATCAGCCCCCAAAGACGTCCCCGCACACCACAATGTTCATATTGTTTCCAACTTCCTACTTTGCGAGAGGCGACACCGTCGTTTTTGCGTTGATTTAGTGCCGCTTCTTGCTTACTTTGTGGCCAGCAGCAGCACATTGGCTTGCGCGTAGCCACAAGAAAACGTGCAAGGTTGCACCAGTGTGATGGTGAGTTCCGCTGTTGCTTTGAGCCACACGACGTGGCATGCCGCGCGTTTAGCGGACCTTTTAGCTGAACAACAGAACAGTGGAGCATTGTGGTGCACATCAGTGGGATAATACGGGTCACATACGCCATCACCACAAACTGAGCGCAGCTGCCACACAACAACGGCACACTTGAAACGTGCCACAGCTCTCTGACTGAGACAATTGATGGTGGATTGGATAGTTGTCATGATGCCCATCTGTGGTGCTTCACACACATTGCCACCGGATTGTGAATGAAGCACCATAGCCATGTTCTGCCATTAGTGCACCTCCAAGTTGATGGTATGTGTTGGTGATGTGGCACAAATAGCAGTCACACAGCTTCGAGCCATTGTTGTTGTTGAATGTGTGCCGCTTGTGGCCAGCTTGTTCGCGCTCCACCATATTGCATATACATGTAATAACAGGGATATTATCCCATCCCTATCCCTGTATCTTTGTTGTACGTATACCTCGTATGTGTACCTTGTCGCGAACTGGCATCCTCACACCCTGGTACCAAATACTAACGCCCGCCCTCGCATTTCACGGCACGTTCTATATTTTATGTGGTTTGTTTATTTCAATTTGCGGTAGTGCTTCAGCAGCACACCCCACATGTATGTATCAAACACGAAGCAGGCTGCTAAATGTGCAAGCAATATATACAGCAAACCTTTGGCATCGGTGTTGTTATATTGTGCGATGATGCTTCTTACATGGGTTTGAGCGATTTTCGAAATAGCCTGATAACAGTTGTTGGGTTTTGTGATGTTTCTGACTGTCTGGACAACTTCGAGCTAAAGGTCCATGAAATCTCAATCTCACCTGAGCTGACACATTACACGCACACCCATACAACCATTTGATCAATTTACAGTATTTTTGTACGCACTAACGTAGGTATCGTATAAACTGATTATGGTACCCTCGAATTCATGGCGGATGTTCATTCCATGAGCCTGCATGCGCGTCTGGTGCGTTGTTTTGGGCGTTTTATTTCCATCAAATGTACGCATAATGTGACGGTGCTTATCGACAGCTACATACTGTACATGTACGTTTATCTTCTGTTTACATGTGGGTCAGACGAGGCGTGTCTTCCATCTCACTGTTAGACCGCCCATATTGCAAATGTTGTTGCTCGGAATTCAGGGAATGACTAGAATTTAGCAATGGGTGTCATGGTTTTTGCCTCCTCAAGTGACATGCTCACTTTTTCTGTCCTATTGCTGTTTCAATGAATTTGAGGTTATTGCTAAGGCCAGCCAATAATGAAAACTCTGATACATCGCTTTCATTGTCAGTTGCATTGAGTCGTGCATGAAACCGCCGTTTAATTTCCATTTACAGCGAGCGTCACTTTCCATGTCCGGATAACATCTTTATTGCAACTTTTCTCTCTGTTGTCCTTGACCGTGTGAATGATTTCTCTTTCTTTTCATTTGAATTGATTGGAACGTCAAACGTGTGTTCACCACTCCATGCTGTGCTTGTTGTTTCCACCTTCTTCATATCCACTTACGGCTCGCCGCAACACTTTATTATTCAAAATATATTCCCCGAACATTTCCTATGTGTCACCCAATCCCTTGTGTAGCCATGGGTATCCCATCACTGCTGCAGAACAACGGTAACTAGCAACAAACAAAAAGTCAAATTTGGGGTCTAGTCTGAGAAAGTCCATAGTGCATTTATAAGCAGCACATAAATTGTGCTGTCTGTCTTCTAAATTAGTGGAAAGATGACAGAAGCGAAATCAGTCTAGCTGGTGGTTGGTTGACAGCCCAACCCACCGTATATGCTGTACATGTAGTAAGTTTATCAGTGTTCGTTCACCGTGTTTGCGCTACTGCTCACGTTGCGCACATACTGTCGTTCTGGTTTAAACGACGTTGCGGTCGGTGAAAATTGAAAATTCAAAATAACGTCAACAAGTCCTGTTGTAAAACCGCAAGTTGTGGTACAGTACATGTTATGTACTTTCAAAAAGTTGATTATATTGAATATACCCGTGTAATGTGGTCCAACGCCCGGATTTGCCGGTTACACATTTATGATGCCTGCACATACCGTCGGGTCTTGTGCGACGCGCAACTTATTTGAAATGAGTGCTATTGGCCAGCCGGGAGTAACATCTGGTTTGTTGTTACAACCAAAAATCGAGGGCCGATCCACAAACTTGAACCACACCTGTCCCCGGACCCAAATTGCTTTGTACGGAATGATTGTTTGTGGTTCTCTTCCGCTCTCCTGACGTCAAAAGCTAACAACTTGCCAATTTGAAATATTTTGACTGAGAACTGTTGGAAACAGTAAAACATACACACATCCCGAAAGTCGTGGCCATGTTTACCTGCCTGTACGCTTGTTGCTGGTTGCTGCTGCTCTGTATGATCTGTTGGCAGTTGCTGGTGCGCTATTACAATGGTTAGTGAACCGATACTGATAAGCCTGATCATATGATCTCAGCGTGACTTTTGAACACTTGTCATTTTTGCTCCAATTCACGATGTTACGCGTATTGTCGGTAGCACTTGCATTTTATGTGACCATCTGCCGCACTTAGAGGTCACAGGAGGACCGGGGAGTCCCTTTCAGGGTACCACTAAAGTAGGTGCCCCCCACTCAAAAACAGGTGAAAATTTGTTCCAACTTTATTTTTATGGTGTTCTGATGTCTGTTGGATGGATCCAACCTACGATGTCTCATCACACTTTACGGAGTGCCAGTATAGCTCGTCCGCAAATTGATTGGCATTGCGCATGCACCAGTTACATGTGCACCGCACAACAGGGGTGTTGGACGCGCGCCAGTTCAGCGGATAGTGCTCAACCGCTCAGTACTTAAGCGGAGGATCAACTTTCCTCACTGTCTCCCCCATTCATACTGAAAACTGGTGACCAAAGAGTTTCGTTGACTATCAAGGTACTCACTCCCCGGCCTGCTGTGACCATTAGTGGTATTTCGTCCGTTGTACAATATTATACCTATTTTTGGTCAATTTGCACCATATTTTTAATTTGCTCTCTGTTTCAGTCTTGGTATCCGCCAGAATGAGTATGCGCGAGCGCGCATTCTGTCGCTGGATTAATCTGCAGCTTGAGAAGGTATGTATATTGATACCTACGTATGTACAATGCACATTTTGGTCGTACAGTAGTTCAGTTTTATTGATTATGGATTTTCCGCACATCATTTCTTAATGGGCAGGCCGGAGACAACCCGATAACTGATCTCGTCTACGATTTGCGAGATGGCACAAAACTGCTCACCTTGTTGGAACAGCTCTCCGGCACGAAATTGGTGAGATTCGTTGAATGTTGTCTCGTTTGTGGTAAAAATTTACCCACCAGTTCGTCCACCATCTGATGTTTCAGCCGCGCGAACGTGGCAAACTGCGCGTGCAGTCAATCAACAACGTCAACCACGTGCTGCAGTACCTCCAAGACAAAAAGGTGAGTGATGCATATTTTTGTGCAGAAACCAGTCCAACAGGCCGAAGAATAAAAAACCTGCTCTAAATGTCAGGTCGAACTTGTGAACGTGAATGCGAGCGATATAGTCGACGGCAACGTCGAAGCGAGTGCTGCAGTTGTGTGGCACATCATACAACATGCTTGGCAGGTATTCAATATATATTAGACACAACAATTTGTGGTCACAATGACAAGGGACGCAAGTTAAATTACAAGTTCGCTGGCCATATCTGTTCAGCTGTACGTATCGAACGACCCAACGATCAACGACAAATCAGTGACGATTCACGATTTCCTGCGTCAATGGTGCGCACACGCATTCACTGCACAGATGATGGTCACCAACTTTACCACCAATTGGGCTGATGGACACGCATTCGTGGCGTTGATGCGATTCCATAGGTGGGTGTGATCGATCAGATCGATTGTTTGATTTATATACATATTTATTACGACTACTTCTTTAGGCCCGATCTGTGTGCCGACTGGTCCATCTGCGATGACATGAACGCCAATGAACGACTCAGGTGGATATTCGATCTGGCCGAGGCCGCACTCGACATTCGAACCATTCTGGATTCCGATGGTAGGCGCGAAGTTTGTCCCTCAAATCGTGCCAACATTCGTATACCGCCACCGTACCCCGTCCAAACTCACCACTTTCTTGCACTGGGTGCTGTCTTGTGGACGTGCTTTGCACAAAAGATGATAGATCAATAACGATACGATTTAGCCTTGTGGACACGCATTGCGTTAGACCTGTAGATGCAGTTTCGGCCCATAATGCCAGACTGCAATGGCGCCCTGGGCCTTGTCAATGACAAAAGCGCCAGTGGTTATTACCATAAACCGAAAATGCTCCAGCTCAACTTTCTTGTTTGTCGCATCCAGATTTCACCACCGACCAACCCAACATCAGTCCATTGGCCATAATGTGCCAGTTACTGTTGTGGGTGCAAGCGCTGCCGCACGACCGTCTTCGTGTGCCCGACCAATTCGATGACGCACCGACGAGCCCGGACACCGCCGTGATGGCTGCCAGCTGTTCGAGTGCACTCGGGGGTTCGAGGGAGTACTTGACTACGGACTCGGACACTGACAGCACCATGACAAGGCAGAGACCACGCTCGTACTCGCAGACACTCAAGGTACACGGGCGTGTTGGCTGGCACTAGACAGCTGGTGAAACTATATGCGCCAGGCCAGAAGCGTCCAATGTTGCAAAGGACAATGGTGGCTTCTTTGTTCATTTTAAGTCTAGATTATGAGTGTGGGCTGGTTCGTAATCACAACGGGATATACATGTCTGAATCTACCTAACACAGCTGCCAACAAACCCACATACCTGAACTGCCTAGACCGACACATGTTCGCGCCTGCCATTTCCTTTTGGAAATGAATAATTGGACCGGACCAATGTTCATTAGATTCAAATTAGCTGCGGCACCTTATGTGTACATCCTATCGAACCCGACGATTGCAGAATTACCAAACGTGCCTGGAAGAAGTGCTAGTTTGGTTGTTGGAGGCTGATGAACACCTCAAAGCGCAACTGCCCGTTTGTGAAGCGGATGTTGACATGGTGAAGAAACAGTTCAAGGAACACGAAGTTCGTTCTATTCTTGATGTTCAGGCATTTGACTTTATTTTGTGGGAAACTTGGTTATTTACCTATCATATTTTTTGGATCGGCTGCGTCTTGTCGTCTGATCTGTCGCTGTGTCAACAATCCTGTTTGTTTCACGGCTCAATGACCGCAAACCTGTTTCTCACTGTTTATCCGTGACCGAAAAAGCATTGAATTTCGTGTTTGCACAAGCGAAAATCATTCTGTATATTCAACCAACCTTTTACTCTTCAACAGTATGAAATTCACGCTGATTCCAGGAGTTTATGCTTCGTCTAACGCAATCGCAAGAGAGCGTGCGCAAAGTGCTCAAACGTGGACAGAATCTGTCGCGGCCCGGCCGACTTACCATAGAGTCGGCGAGTACGGTGCAGAAACAGATTACGGTAGTGAACGAAAAGTGGGAGGGCGTACGAACGGCTGCTATGGAACGGCAGGCAAAGTTAGTCCGGCTTGGGGTGGTGGACTTCTTAATGAGCTGATTTGACCAGAATGGTACCACGTTCAACAATGTGGAGCAGATTGAAATCATTAAAGTTGAATCAGGCGTTTGCTCTTGTTATCATGCCCATCGTTGACATGTTGCACTTGTTTGTTGGGTACAAACTCACCGATATTAAAACGAACCGCATTCTTGCTGCAGACTGCAAGACCGACTGATGTATCTGCAGCAAGAGCAGCTCAACAACGTGCGCAATTGGCTGTCACACACGGAGGACATGATCAATCGGTGTGAGTCAGTGTCGGCGGATCCCGACCATGCGGCACGACAGGGTGACAAACACAGGGTTCGTAATGCAGGGGGCACTTTATGCGCGAAATCTACATTGTGCACGGTGAAACAAGATTACGCACACTTTCGCAGGAATTCCAAGACCAAATCGAGACGCAGCAGGCAGTCATCTATCGGCTGTCGTCTTTCGTCGCTGTGGTCGATCGCAGTGAACAAGGCGAGAAGAGCTACCAGAAGTTGGAACGGTCTTTGCAGGTTGGCGGGTCAGCGGGATGGAATTGTGTGCCTGGTGGCACTTCACATCCTTTGATTTGGTGCGATCGGCACGACGACAATATGTCCTGTGTGTCTCTGAATCTCAAAGCCATTATCTGTTTCTCACACGTACCTGCCAATGGTTGCAGCAAATCGGCCAACGTTGGATGTCGATCTGTCAATGGGCCGAACGTCGAGCGTCACGTTTGGAAGGTCTGCCTGAAACATTACATTCATTACGTGAAGAGCACACGTATTTCGATGCATGGCTGAGGCAGAGGGAGGAGTCGATGACCGAACTGCGCTCAGCACATCATCTCACATCCGCGCATCAAGTCGCTGAACAGGTCAAATTGCTGCAGGTCAGGCAATAATGTTGACGTTTTGAGAATAATGGGCTGGTGTAGGCAGGGCTAGTCTGCAATCCTAAGACTGTGCAACCCTAATACGGGTTGGGTTTGGGTGGCATATGCAGGTAAGTGTGAGCTAAATTGAACACTGCAAGTGTGAATTGTCACTGGCGAACAGTGGCGAGTATTACGGATATTTATTCATATTGTGGTGGTTATTTAATTAAAAAATATGCAGAAGCTCGAAACGGAGATGGAATACGAACAACCGCGTTTCATTCGTATTTCGCAGCTGAGCTCACTGGTCAGTGCCAGACTCGAACCCGACAACGCCAGTGCCAGCATGCAGGTGATGTTTCATGAGCATTGCAATTTAAAATCTCGCGCTGTCAAATTAAATTTGAAAAGCATCATTTCAGGTTCGACGCAAACTCGAATCCATCACCCATCGATGGGACAACATAGTGACTCGGATGGAGGAGCACTCGCAAATGGTTGGTACCAGGTCATTTGGAAAAATAACAAGAAAGTTATTTATAAGTCAGCGTCAACGCCCAGTTTTGCAGCTTGTGCGCAGCGGTAAGGCGGATGCCGACCAATTCCGTCGTGTCCGGCGGGCCCCCCAACCACCTGCACCTGTCACCACACAAGCACAGCCACAGACCATCACACCATCACCGGCCGCCGCTGCGACTGCGTTGATTCAGGTGGTGTGCTCTCTTGTATATCCGAATGTTTTATTGTTTTGTTTGGGTTATGGGTTCAGATTTTAGGCCATTTAGGCAAACCATTTCAACCTATGTAAATCTTGACTGTGTAGCCCAAGACGAGCATCGAGCTGGCCAAATCGCCGTTGAGTGTTGGCAAGCAGCCAAGTGGTGCCAGTGGCTCGTCAGCCTCCAAACGTCGGCGCACAGCAATGCCCAAGGTCACGCCAGCTGAATCCAATGAGAATTTCGATGCGGCGTGCACGAGTTTCGATCATTGGTTGAATCAGGTGGAGGGCAAGCTGACGCAATTGGCCGAGAGCAACTCGCAACGCGAACAGCGACTTTTGTGTAAGGTGCGGAGCGATCCGTACGTAAGCTTATGTTTTGGGCCTTTTTATGCAAAACTCGGAGTTTTCAGGTGCTGGAAAACGATCTAACAGCCAAAACCAACGATCTGAGCAGTTTGCATGACATGGTGCATGAATTGAATGAAAACAGAGAAGCGGACAGGGCCACAGCACAAGCGGTTGAGGTATGTTCTTGACAGATCTTAACATAAGCAGCTCAGAACAGCGCAAAAGCGTGTCTGATTGCTCACTCCATTTCAGAACCGTTTGCAAGAGCTGAATGCCCGTTGGCGTGAGGCGCAGTTGTTGCTGGACAAACAACGTTGCTCAACACAAGCCATTATTGAGCACAATGCGTTCTCACAGAAATTGACTGAGGTGGAATTTATACACATGCGTCTGATCCCGATTTCTTCACAAGAGTAATTAGCACGATTATTTTTTGCAGACAGAAGCAATAATCGATGACTTACAATCTTGGGTTGACTCATTCGATCCGAAAGCGGTGCACGACGTCGCCAGCGTAAGGGTCGCATTGCGGAAATGTCAGGTATAATATTGATTGTACATTAATTGATTTGTTAATAGTTATATTGCTTGATTGATCATCGATTGCAGGACCGCCTCGATCTGATCAACAAGCAACAATCGGCAGTTGAGCAGCTGAATGCTCATGTGCACCGTTTGCAACACGAATTGCACGATGAACAGAGGGGCAATGCGGCAGCGCAATTGTTGTCAGCATTCGCTGAGAAATGGTGAGTGATTCAAAGGCTCAAAGTACAATGAAACATTATTTTTTACTGATTGCAGTACCAACGTGGCATCACGCATCGCACTGGCATTGGGCCAATTAACCGACTCGCTCGACGAAGCCCCTGAACCGAGTGGTACCGAAGCAGCACACATTCTGCAACAATGGATTGATGGCGTGAACGAAGTGTTGCACATGCCAAAACTGGCACAACTTGACTTGACCGCTGTGACTGAGGCCAAAGTGGAACAGATTAAGGTGATGTTTCACTGACATTGTGTATGACAATTGATATTCGACTTCAAATCCAATCACCGTCGGTTTCGTTGCAGGAGTTGCGCGCGCATCAGCAAATCCACGAACAAACGTTCGAGCTGTTGTCACAATCGGCAGCGCAATCCGGTGACCTCAGCGCCGAACAGATTGAGACGCTCAGACAAAACTGGCAGACAATCGATCAACAACTGACGGACACGTTGACTCAGCTGCAGGCACCGTTGCTGGAACTGCAGGTATGGTGATGTTTCATGCAATTACGTGTTATTGGTTTAGAGGTACTGAAAAAGCTGGACCATAAGCAGTGGTTTAGGTTGGCGAAAGCTCAAGCCCAGGTTCGAACCCTAACTGGGGGACGGACTTTCCTTGTGCCAACTTAGAGACTTCGCTCAAATGTGTGTGTAATTTGTTCCACCTGCAGATCCTAATGTTTCACAGGATTGGTCCACCGCAACAACTGCACTGAATGATTGGCTGGAGAATGCACAAGTGCAAATCGAACAGTCAACGGCTGACAGCAACAGTCTGCAAATGGCGGTCAGTACCTTTTTCATTCCTGGTTGAAACATTAGCCAGCCAGATTGGCGTGTCGGATGCGATCGAACTACATAGTTATCGGATGAGGCGTCACCATTGAGCTTTTCATTGTTTAAAAATACTTTGCACTTTAGCAAATCGAGGAGCAACTGCGCGCGTCAATAGCTCAATGTCAACAGTTGGAGGTCGAAGCGGCTCAGATGGGTGATCGTGGTTCAGATGCACTGCGATCTCAATTGAAACATCGAATCAATGAGTTAACCGTAAACATTGCTGACGTACAGCACGCGATGGAGAAGAAGAAGGCAGAGTAAGTTCCATTTCGTCCCTCTCTTTATTTTCTTTTATCATTTCGCCATTAGTGGGCATGCGCGATAAAGGCCACATTCAACTGGGTTGCAGCCAAGCGGAAGCAGCGAGTCGCGTCAACAAAGTCAACAGTTTCCTCAGCGACACCGACAAGACGCTGACGGCCGTCAAAGCCGAAATCGATCTGAGCGCCAAGCCAGCGACTGGCAAGGAATTGCAAGTGCTCGTCAAACGGCTCAAAGTTCGTTCTTGGCATTGTTCTTGTGTCTTTGTTCAAGAAAAGTCATAAAAGTCCACTGTCAGACGATGGCAAGCGATAACTCGAAGCTGCACTCTGACGCTAAGTGTGAGCTTGACATGGCTGCAGCGTCCGGCGACCCTCAACTGGTGAAGAAGGCCTCGGCCGCTTTGACTGAAATCACCAAAACCCAAGAATTGATAGAGAAGCAAGGCAATGTCTATGCGGATGCATTTGAACGGTGGAGGGAGCTACAAGGTGCGTGCACAGGATTCTCTGATGTTTCACGTTTTGTTGTCACCAAATTTTATGAGTGTTCTTGTGCAGAACTGCTGGCCAGTGAAAAAGTGTGTATGAATAAACTGGAGAAGAAACTGGCTGAACCGGTGTCGGCAATCGGTGATGCTGAGGACAGCTCTGAACAATTGGACGTTGGTTTCAAAATTTTTTATCCTCTAACTTTTCGAAATTGCTTCCAAGTTCTTTTTGTTGGTTCGAAAATTCACACACAACAAATTTGCAGACAATCGAACGTCTGATGGATGGCAGCGGGAACCGCGCGAGGATTGACGAACTCAAGCAGTCCCTGATTGATCAAGGCATACTCACCAATGCCGTCAAGAATGAATCCGACAAAATCGAACAGATGAGGGAACAACTGCTGCCCCAGGTTTCTTTGGTTTTCATTGAAAAATAATGTCACCATGCTTTCTTATCATGTCCATTGGTGGCATAAGAAATTCCGTCCACAAGTTGTTGAACACAGGATTGTTACGGCATTGATTCAGGCCAAAGAACGTCAGTCGACATTAGAGAGGAACGTCAAAGACAGTCAAGCATTCGAACAAACGCTGGTGTCAAGTCGATCGTGGATGAAGCATGTGGAGTCGATATTGAGGTCACGATTGGACGCAGACGTGCTCGCCAGTGACCTGCCTGATGAATACAAGGTGGGTGCAGCCTTGAGTCCTGTTTAGCCGCAAACAGACAACACTCGTCATCCGTCATGTTCTATTCTTTTGTTACTTTTTCTCTATATTTTTTGTTCGTTTTTACCTGATTGGAGCCGACCATGTCATATTCTAACCTACACATGTACTTTGAACTTTGTCCCAATGTACATGTATGTATCCGTTTCAACCATCAGCCATATTTTCAGCGAGCCACAGTGTCTGGCGAGTTACTCACAGTAAGTGTAAGCGCACGCTGATGTTTCACATCACAGAGAAGCGTATACACATGCATGCGTACTACATCACAGTGTTTTCGAGTGCCGTTTTGTGCATGAAACCACACATTTTCAAACAACATTTAGTCACTGATGCTGTACGTTATTGGTCAAACATGGGTTTTTCATGTTGTGCACGACGGATTTCAGTTACGTTAGTTCAATAGTGTGAATGCAAAGGGTATTAATGGATAGACTACAGAACGAAGTATATTGATCAGTTTGTAGTTTGATGAAATCACACCCAATTGCAGCAACTGCAACAAGAGTTCGATGAATACAAGGGTTACCTGGACGGGCTGAGAGCTCAGGCACAAGCTGTGCGTGATGCACATGGTGTTGAGGCGGCAGCGAGGTTGCAGGAACAAATCGACTATGTTCAGGTAGGTAAACTGTTGCTCTTGTTGCATGTCATGTAGTAAACGTGCTGCGTTGGTGCGCTGAAACGTTGTAGCGTTTTCTTCAACGTTGGTTCGCATCCAGTGTCTCAGCGCGAATAATGAGTGACATATGCCCATTGCGCATTGTGCACTCAGTGGATGTCAACTGCCTTTATCTTGCCCAATTAGTGCATCAAGTCTGCACACCTTCGATTCGCTCGTGGTGCATCATGTAGTACGCACCAATGTAGTTTTGTTACGCGATAAGTCGTATGACCAGACCACATATTCTGGTCAGTTCCTATGATTTCGTGACCTTGCAGGGCGACTACAATCGTTCGTACGAGCAA
This sequence comes from Rhynchonema sp. JSB1_4, assembly GCA_030248065.1. Lineage (NCBI taxonomy): Eukaryota > Metazoa > Nematoda > Chromadorea > Monhysterida > Xyalidae > Rhynchonema > Rhynchonema sp. JSB1_4. The sequence goes on from JASAMV010007000.1 coordinate 17,162, forward strand.
TTCGTTGAGTTCAAACGACCGCGTGAATTCGAGCAACGACTCACACGCGCGTCGCACAGAATGAAACAGGTTGGTGTGAAACATCACAGCGTATTTTGTCCTTGAAAATTCAATAAATCCGATGCGCAGGTGGACGTTAGTTTGGCCAGCCTTCAGCCAACTCCATTGAATCAAGACGACACGCAAACACAACTGGACAAATGCAAGGTTTGTATAGCCATCCATGGTCAATGCCATGTTCGTTATCATGCCCATTGGGGGCTGCAAGCAGACCCATTGGTGGTCAATAAATGTGACATAATTTGTCAGGAGCTCGAGCAAACAATGATCGATATGACCAACGAAATCGACAATCTGCAATCGGCCAGCGAAAAATTGGCCAAAGAGGGAATGTTGGAGGCAGCCGATCAGACGAATGTGAAAATCGAACAACTCAAACAACAACACGCCACAATCAACACCGCGG
>JASAMV010007002.1:0-16506 GCA_030248065.1 Rhynchonema sp. JSB1_4
AATAATCACGGTTTAAATTAATTTTTTTTAAAAATTGTAGCGCATCCACACGGGCGAGAAGCCATTCAAATGCGAACATTGTGGGCGTGCATTCAGACAGCCGGGCAATTTGACACGACATCGGCTGACGCACACTACGGTTGGTGTTGAGTTTGGTTGGAACATTGTCACAAAAAATAATTCATATATGTTTTTCATAAATATTTGCGTTATCTATATATGTAGATCAAACAAATCATGGGATTTTTTGTTACTCGGCCACATCCGAACTGATGAACGCATGTGTGAGGATAAAGGTCACCGTATGATGCTTCATATGGGACATCAATAGATAATTCAGAGCATCATGGCGTGGTCTACTCATTCTTCAAAAGTGATATGATCGGAACACACAGCATTTTCGATCACAATAAGGAATACTTACGGTATGTAGAGGTCATTAATTGACTGATTGGGAGCCAATCTGCCGGGGGTTCACAAGAGTGTCACTATAAAGAGGGAAGACTGTACGAAATCAGTGCCCATCCGTGTACCAATCTAATCTCAACATTGTGCCAGGTGAAGCCCTACATCTGCGCGCAGTGCGGCAAAGCGTTTAACCGAGCCAGCAATCTGCACACGCACATGCGTACGCACACCAACTTTCGACCGTTCATGTGCAACTTGTGCGCAAAGGGATTCCATCAGCGGGCCGACCTGAAAATACACATGTACACGCATGCTGGTTAGCTGATGTTTCGATTTGTTTTTGGTACTGTTTTGCTGCTGTTTGGAAAAGAAAGCGTGCCTTTGATACACGGTGTGGAGGAATTTGTCATTGGCTGGAATTTTTGACTGAATTCAACTTGAGGTCGACATGATCAGAGACCTGTCTTTTCTGGTCACTTTATAGAACATTCCTTCAGCAGAGTTCTGAAGTTTAACGGCAGGTTGGGAGCCACAGCATTAAAAAACTATGTACATATAGTCGCTCAATAGAAGGTGTCAGTCACCACAAAGAGAACGATTATGTACATATGTAGTTTAATGCCAAGCTCTTTGCGCTGCTCTCTTGAAACTTGGTCTCTTTCTTCTTCAGGCGAATCGCGTACCCAGCACATGACCCCGCTGTTTCCGTCGATGCTTTGAAGTTGTGGAACATCTGAAAATTTCGAAAATGTAATTCGACATTGTGAGCCTGATCAGTGCGTCTGTGATCCATTTTCAGCTTATCGCTTGAGTTCCCGTTTTCAGCTTTGCTCTTGTGTGCCAGTCAAAAAAACCATGTCAGATTCAAATTCTTGATAAGCTTCATTATGATTCGTCAAACTTTTGCTTGTGTTTTTGTTGCAATGATTATACCTCACCCTTTTTGTTCACCCATTGGTTTCCTTTTCTTATTTGTGGACTAGTTTGCTCCAAAAGAATATAAATGTCGCTGTTTCTATGCCTGCACATGGATGAAAAATTGCACAAGTTTTTGGCAATGAAATAAACTTCGGAAAAAGCTTCCAACTTGCTGGAAATCTTGACCAATCTTAGCGCAGTGTCGGCTCAATTTTGCAGTCTTCTATACATACATTCTTTACTAATGTGGACAACTGTAATCCAAATACGTACAGCCCGTCAATTTGGTGACACGTCCGTCTATAGGAACGTGTTGCATAAGGGTCCGAAACCATGCGTGCAGATTAGGGCCTGATAAAAAAATTTCACACAAAAACTTACAAACTGGGCATTAGCCTTCTATTTGTGTAAAGGCAAACTACGCCAACACGAGCCCGATTTCGGAGGTGGTGAACTTGCAAAACGCAAAGAAAGAGAAAATCATCATGCTCCAAACGTTGTATTCCACAACGTGTAACGTTTCCCAAATCAGCAGCCACGTGTGAATGTTTCACCATTTTGCCAGCTCTGAAATCAGGCTCGTGTTGGCGTAGTTTTACTTTAGAATACAGTACCCGTGGCGGCTAAACTGCCACGAATTGATATTGATATAAATATGCGGGCAGCTATCGCCTCAGCATCAGTGGACAGCCTATAAATAGCGGGCGAACACTGGCGATTTCTCATTCATTTCTCTTTCTCAGCGCGACCGACTGCGAGCACAACGCTAAGCGACACACACACTTTCGAGAAATCGACTTTGCCTTTCAATCATCACCAGTCCTCCACTCAACCGAACTCCGACACAAAAATGGGTGACGTGACTGCTGATCCGACGTCATTGGACTTTCCGGCCAGCGGCGGCGAGAAAACGTTCACTCTCAACAATGCCGGCACTGAAAAAGTATGCACATATATAGTACATGGTGATTTTCTCTCTCATTTCATTATTTTCTCTTAATTTGCATTTTGTCTTCAGATGGCCATCAAGATCCGATGTTCGAACAACGCCTGCTATCGAGTGAATCCGGTGTTCTCATTCTCCGAGCCCGGTCAGCCGAGCACCATCACCGTCAAACGACTGGTTGGCTGATGTTTCAATTATTCAAACAAATTCCAAAAAAGATTGACAAAAAGCAATATTTTAAATTTACAAATTTTTAATTTCAGGCCGGCGACCCGAAGGACGACCGTTTGGTCGTGCTGTTTCAGGCAGCGGGCAGCGCCGGATCGTCGCAGGTGAGTAACACGTGGCACTGACTTCGTCTTTAATAATCACTGATGTTTCATTAAAAGAACTTTTAAAATTTCTCTTAATTTGCCAGGAAGCCTATGCGGCCGGCGGTTCGCCACAAGAATTGACCATCCAAATGTCGGCCAAGAACGAGGAGGCAGCTGCGCCCGCCGCGGACGCTGGAGGCGCCGACGCCGCTGGCGCCGCTGATGCGGGCGCCGCGGCGCCGGCCGAGGGCGAAGGTGCGCCGCCACCCGCCGAAGGATAGACAGACCCTGAATCTGGAAGGAGAACACTGAAAGAGTGAAAATGATGTGATAATAGTAGGCTAGCAGAATTTTTTGATTAGCGGTTTTTGAGAAAAAGTGATTTTTCCGGCGACAACCAAAATAGAACTGAAATGGACAAGGCCAAATTTTCTCTCTCTCTAATTTCACAACAGTGATATGATTCAATCCAAATTTCTCCAATGACCAAACCCTCAAACAAACCCTCCTACCTATCGCCCTTTTTGTGCTTCAACCGCTGAAACAAAATGATATCAAGATGCTGAATGCTCGAAAAGTAAAACTCACTGATCATTTATTGCTAATTTTAGTGCTTTATACTTTTTCGTGTTGCAAAAACGTCGTTATTTTGAAACTGAGTTTTCTAAGCCGCCCCAAATCGTGCGCTGTGGTGTGTTTAGGAGGCGGACGGGCAATTGAGCAAAGCACATTTGAGCAAGACACTTTGAGCAAGTGAAAAAGAGCAGAGTCCAAAAGAGCAGAACCTAAAAACGAATAGGCCTAAGCCTAAGCCTAAGCCCAAACACAAAACTAATCTTAAGTGTTAGCCTAAGCCTAAGCCTAAGCCTGATACCAAAATCAGCCTAAGCCTAAGCCATTGGAACAAAATAAGTGCTCTGCTCTTTTGGCCCTGCTCTTTTTCACTTGCTCAAAGTGGTCTTGCTCAAATGTGCTTTGCTCAATTGTCCGGCCACCGTTTAGGAACGTAGACGCCGTAACCTTCATGTAATCCATACTATGCTTAATTGCAGTAACCAAAGTTGCCTCGTGGCCCAATCTTGCCACATGGCCCTACGGTAACCACACTGTATTCTGATGAAGAATAAATGAAAAAAAGAAAATTTTTCTGAAATCATTCCAACGTTTTCGTTGGAATCAGTGATATCATTTATTCATGCTCTTTTCTATCATTGATCATCATGTTTTTGTAGGCTCCTACTGCTCTTCACACACAATGATTCATGGCAAAATCACCTTATGTTATCAATCTTCGGGATTGTAGTGTGCTGCCTAGACAAAACTAGAGACAGAATCAGAGCCAAAGCGTAAACATATACATAAATATACTTTCAGAGTGCGACCATCCGAACGAAAAGTACCATGTTCAGTTTGTGGAAGCTGATAACAACGACAAAACGTCGATCCCCCACGACCCCAACAAATCGTTCGAAGTGAAATGTGCCGAAAATCACATGTGGTCAGAATCTGACGTGACCACGAAGACAATCAAATGCGACAACGGGAAATGGATTCCGACTGATGCACAAAACGAACTTGAAGGATGTCATTTAGGTCAGTCAGGGGCTGTCGATGTATAAATAAAGCAGCAATACAGTGGGTATATGCCTTTCACGAACCTCTTTCTGCAGCTTGCAACCTGACCGACCTCAACCTGCCCGATTCCGTGAAGCCGCCAATCCTAAGCGACTTCAATGATCAGCAACCACACGACCACGAGCACGTTCACCCGGACGCATCGGCTGAGTTGCGCTGCAACGACGAAAGCCAGGTGCTGACAAGTTCTGACGGCATCACAACGGTGACCTGCAGTGACGGAATCTGGGAAACATCCGTGACAGAAACGGACACCTGCGTGTCGGACCCGTGCCGCGCAAACAACCCGTGTAAAACGGACCAAGGTCAGAAATGCGTGCCCGATCAGGGCGGGACACGAACAACGATGTGCGTGTGCGATGCTGGATTTGAACCAGCGAACCAGCAAGGCCAGCAGTTGCAGTGCATCGAAAGTGCGTTCGAACGAACAATACAACTGTTCTCAATTTATTAGCAGTTTGAAATCGTTGAACATTTCTTGGTCGTGAAAAAACGCCCGCAACTTTTTCAGTCGAGGCAGCTGGTACGATCGAACCGAATGTAAACGAAACCACAACTTCTGGATCCCCGATCGCTGCATCACGCAACATCGGCCAGTTCACTCTGGCCATTCTCATCATGATCGAACTTCAAATGTAAAAGCGAACACAAATGAATGAGAAATCATCTCGAACAGAAATTTATCGGTTAATCTTGGTGCTTTAATTGAGTGTGGTAATAATGATCGATGGAATATTCAGTGATAATTGAGCGCTGAATACCGTTGCCTAACAATGCTGCGTATCTGAGATCTTCTGAAACGAAATGAGTACTTTGACTGATTGTTTTGCTGCCTAATTGAACCTCACGAAATGCACAATGCTATAATGACATTCCATATTGTAAACCTTTATCCTTCTGGAGGTTCTTCTTACTCTCAAAGTAACCCCTGTAATTATTTCTTCCTTTAATGATGCAAATATATAACAGTAAAAGTGATCGAACTAAAAGTTGGAACGTTCCCTTTGGCACGGTCGAGTGGAAAACGGGGTCGATGTTGTTTGACACCGCCTGCATTCGATGAAGATATTTTTGCACGTTTTCGGTGAAACCTATTTTGTATAGCTAATTTTTGCTTATTTTCCTGTGCGCGGCAGCAAACAAACACGACAACAAACTTGCAACGTAACTTGCCACGCAATACCACCGTATCCAAACAAATTTAACAAAAAGAACATCAAACGCAAATTCCAATTCATTCCAACGTTTTCGTTGGAATCCGGTGATATCATTTATTCGCGCTCTATTCTATCATTGATCATCATGTTTTTGTAGGCTCCTACTGCTCTTCACACACACAATGATTCATGCAAAATCACTTTGTTATTAATCTTCGGGATTGTAGTGCGCTGCTTAGACAAAACGAGCCACCGAATCAGCGCCAAACATTGAATATTTTCAGAGTGCGCCGACCCCAGGCAACAGTACAACATCACGTTCGCTGACCCAGACCAAGACAAGAACCCGAAGTTATCCCACGATGCCGGATCGTTCGAGGTGAAATGTATTGAGAAGTTTACGTTGGTGACCGAAGGACAGACGAAAATCAAGTGTGACAAAGGCAGCTGGAAAGTCGACGGAAACGAGGCGGCAGAGTTCAAAGGATGCAGGCAAAGTCAGTACTATACATATATGATTCGATATGCGTTCTTTCGTGAGATTGTTACGACAAGCAACTCGTCCTTTGCAGAAACTGAGGAAGAATTGAAACGGGGAAGATCACCACTGCTGATCCCACAAGCCCAGCTCATCGGCCTGATCTGCTTCGCTATGATCGGATTTCAGATTTGAGCCAGAAAAAAATGAATTTTTGACAAACTGCGTTGGTCTTTCCTGTCTTAAAGAAAAGTAATCGTGAAATTTAAAATAAGCGTAGAAATGCTAGCGTGATACATATACCAGATATAATTGGCTTTGATGGACTATCCTGTGATGTTATGATTGAGACCTGAAATGATCGATTGAGAACTATTGCATTTTGTGATCTGCCTAACGGAAGAATTGACTTGCCATCATGCGATCTTATTGCCCTGCCTGCCATGATTTCTCTGATAGATTTCGCTTCTAAATACTATCTCTAAGTAACGTAAACCGCTTTGACTTCATTCACTGGTGATCAAAACTAACAATAAAAGCAGTGATCAAATCGATGCTTGAAGCCAATGGTTATTCTATTGGAAACTCTTGGCACATTGGAGGCGTATTTTCACTCAATTTAAGAACATCAACTGGTCTCATTGATGCGTGGCATGACGGCTGCTCAATAGGTCAATGTGGCAAGCAAGACATGTGGCATGTGCGGTTACTGTAGATCCAAGCAAGACATGTGGCATGAAGGTTACTGTAGATCCATGTGGCAAGCAAGACATGTGGCATGAAGGTTGCTGTTGATCCAAGCAATATACGTAACATGAACGGGGTATATTGTATCCTGAAGAGCATGCAAAGGAGTCAGCAATTTTTCTAAAGTCATTCCAACGTTTTCGTTGGAATCAGTGATATCACTTATTCATGTTCTATTCTATCATTGATCATCATGTTTTTGTAGGCTCCTATACTGCTCTTCACACACACAATGATTCATGCCAAAATCGCACCTTGTTATCAATCTTCGGGATTGTAGTGCGCTGCTTAGACAAAACTAGAGACAGAATCAGAGCCAAACGTGTGAATACTTTCAGACTGCGCCGATCCCAAGCAAGAGTACAACATTCAGTTCCACAATGTCAGCAACGCGCGGACGTCCTTCCACCACAACGACCAGTACCAGGTGAAATGTGCCGAAAATTACATGTGGGCCGCGGCGGACAAAACCGAGGCCACGATCAAATGCGACGACGGGAAATGGCTGGAAGTCGGAACAAACACAGTTGAGAAATGCCATCAAGGTTGGGGTCGAATGGCAGAGCGTGAGTGTGCAATTGTACAACACAACTTGTATGTAGGCCAAAGACAAGTGAAGTTTTTTGCAAAATGGCATGCAGGTTGACGGGCATCAACAATGGATTTGGTTGGGGGAGCGAGGGCGTCGGGGATTACTGTACCAGCCAGCAATGATTTGGTTTTTTTATGAATTGTAACTTCCGCCCGACAAAGCTGCTTGAAAAAAACTTTCGCTCCAACTAACAATAATGAAGAAAAGAATTACAGCAAATACCGTAACCTCATAAAAACCATACGTGGTCGATTACCGAACCAAACACGCCGAATCCGATGTCAGAGAAGTATGCGTATGTATGTATATTCATTGAAATGTCGCATTACAGCCTGCGACTTGAACGCTCTCGAACAGAAACTCGGCGCAAACGTGAAGATTCCAACTGAGCAGCAAGATTTTAGCGATCAAAATGACGAACACAACCATACACATGTTCACCCGAATGCCAAGGCTGCGCTGACCTGTGAGGAGCCGTCAACTATGATCTGGCAACAGGTTACACAGTTATTCTTTTTTCATATTTGTTTCTGACAGCCTACCCGATTGTATAGTAATCTTAGTTGTGATAGTAGATACACGGTATGTGTGCTCTGTTCCGACTGATGCTGTTGATGTCGACGCAACTGCTTGCGATTCGTGCAAACGAGCAGCGCGACGATACCAGCATGGAAACAGGAAAACAGCCCTGAATGAACACAATGAAATGAATACAGAGTTGCCATGCCACACTCGGATAGTGAGACCCGTTGGGTTGACAACAACATAGACATGCTGTTGCGTGTTTGCACGACGCACAGACAGTTGCGTCGACATCAACAGCATCAGTCAGAACAGAGCACACGTCATCTGTATAAGCCTCTAAACCGCTCAATCCCGTGGATATGCACGCAAGAGAACTGACGAAAATACTGACTATCACAGAATATCACCGGCCCCGCGGAAGTGACATGCGGAAACAGCGGTTGGGAAAGCGCATGGTTGAATGTTGCATGTGTGCCTAATCCGTGTGATAACGACAGCAATCCATGCAAAGACAAGAACAATCAACTGTGTGAAATCAACTATCCCGCCGACACGAAACAAAATCCAGCGGCCGACTGCGAATGTGAAAACGGCTACGAGCCAGAAGACCAGACCAAGATCGACAACGAAAACCTGAAGTGCAACAAAATCAGTACGTTCGATTGTTTGCTACAGTCCACCCGCTTTATAGTGACACGCATGATCGCCATCCGCGTCCTACTATTCCGCGACTTTTCAGGCCCGGTCGATTCAGACCCAGCATATGTATTTGACCTATTTAGTATAGGCTTAGGCTTCATCCGGGCCTGAATCGGCCGGGCCTGAGTGGCCGCGCCGCAACCTGTGTCCTAGGACTGAACCGTGGCACAATAGCGTCCTTATTCACCCTCAGAGATTCATCTATAATTGGGATGTCAACGGTAGTACACCTGTACTGTACATCGTTCAACATGATACATGGGGTTCCACTATATGTAGAGGTTGCACTTTATTGTTTGTAGAGTTTGAGTCAATTAATATTTTTCCAACAACGCGATTCGAATATATAATGTTTCAGCGACCACAACGACATCAACCACTACACCAACCACGACCACCGGCAAGGAATCTGAGATCTCAAACGGACCACCCGACGGCGTTTCGGCAACTCCGATCGACACAAACATGACAACAAACGACACTGAAACTGAGCGGAAAAGTTCGTCAGTGCCCCCGAACCCAACCAATCTGGGTCTGATTGGCCTCCTTGCTGCGATGCTCCTCCTGAATCTGATTTGAGAGCGAACAACGGGCACTTTGAGCGTGGAATTTATTGATTTCTTGGTTTAGAATAAAAATTATGTAGGTAACGTATACGGAAAGGCCAGAATGATAATATATCAATGATAACTAAATTCAGAGGACGAACCATTCTGTGATGACAATTATATAATTTGATCAAGCTGACTGAAAATAATTCACAGTAGTTGAGAGCACCAGATGAAATGAGTAATAATTTGACTGATTGCCTGCCCAACGATTGAATCCTATGAATGAAATATGCAATGCTAGTATAATGATCATGAAGTGATTTTCTCTCAGATATGTCTTTCATGTAATCATCTCATGTAAATTCAATCATTATATCATTTTTTCTTGATGATTTATGCATCTAACAATAAAAGTGCTCAAACTAAATTCCCGAAGTGTATGATCTGAGAATGATTGCGGAATCTTCAAGCCGTGATTGCGGAAAATGTCTTTGTCATGTCTTTGTTATTCGTCTCACCTTGTAAGGTATCAATACCGTTGCGGCGTCATGTGACGTTTTGTCATACACACATATGTAATTGCCGGAATGCAGGAATCCCATTTTGAATTTCAAAGATGGGCAGAACGAACTGTTTCAAGTTCTTCATTCAAATATATTGAGCGATATCGAACTTTGTGATCGAAAAGGATCGGGGCGGCAATTGCCTTGGACACTTGCGACTTGTCTTTCAGAATTGGACCAGTGTAAAAATGGTAAAGTAAGTTTTGGTCTCGTACAACTTTCACGCTGGTCGAAATTAGTGACTCTAGAAAATCTCTTCATATCCCTTTTTATCCTGAAAAATTGCACGTGATCAAGACAGGTCCGATCCGATCGTCAAGTTTGACATCGAATAGTATACACAAGACAAAGGCAAGCAAAAACGTGGAAATCAGCAGCGAACATAAGAAATCGAAGTGAAACGGGCAACTGACATGCTCAGAGCAGCAGGAAATCAATAGATCAATCATTTTTGGACACAATTAGTAAGTATGTCAAACAAAGAGCAAAATACATAACTTGTGTTGGTTGTTCGTTTTAACGTTAAAAAATGTAGGTAAACATTATATACAGGTATGAACCCTACGAGTTGCGATATTGAAAGCACCATCGGAATAATAAGACAAAAAGAGAGACTCAATATACGAAAAAAGTTGACGGAAACTGATGAGAATAACAAAACGAAATTATATAACATAAGACTTGGCTCCAAAGTGATCAGGACTAGCAGAGGACTAGCAAATCTCAAAAATCTGTCAATACACAAGAACTATACAATCGTAGTCTCGTCATAAAGTGCCAGTTGCGCGTGTGCGAAGGGTGGCTTGCTGTCGACAGCAGTTCCATAAGGCACATTCTGCGGTGACCGTCTGCTGCTTGGCTGCAGTGCGTTGACCGGAGACATTCTGGCGGGCAGGGGTGGGGGTGCGCCCCCTTGCTGTTGCTGCTGTATGGAGTGCACGGATTGTCCCCGCATTGGGACGGAAGGGGGGTGGCCGCGGTGGTGCACCTGGAAGTGGGGACAAACCGTAATACAGTCCACCGTCTTAATGGTGACAGGGTTTTGACCCGCCTAACTTTTTGTTCCTACAAGAAACATTTGATGCACGGTGTGGTAATTAGGGTATTAACGACAAGCTGAAATAGCGTTCAAAAATAGGCACCATGTAGAAATCCATGCGAGGGTCCACTGTATAAGAACCGACGAACAAACCATTGCGCCGCACGTACCTGATAATATTGGTGCTCCATTTGTGATGGTGGCGGCGGGTGTGCGTGGTCCATTGAGTGTTGTCTGTTGAATTGAGACTGACGCTGTTGTTGGATGGACCTGATACAGAACGGCATATTAAATTTTTAAATTCACCCCTAGTTAATGTCAAGTTGCAGACCCGAAAATCAGTTTTGAAACATTCGTGCAACAGACACACGTGCAGCCTGCCAGCCAGCCAGCCAGGCAGCTGTGCGCAATGTTTCAGAATTGAGCGTGGTCAGCGTTCGGGCTTAGAACTTGACATTAACTATTAGGCGTATTCTATTGCACGGCAGCGAATTTAGAAATTTACTGTACACTAAAAATAAATCAATAATTGATTATGTGTTCAACAAAAACCTCATTCACGCAAACGAGTCTATTACCTGTGATTATAATGTTGTTGTTGTTGTTGGTCATGTTCAAACGAGTGTTGCTGCACAATTGCTGGAGGCGGTGGACCCGAATAGAATTCCCTGCCGGGAGCGGGTGCAGCCGGCCGTCCCACTTGAGGGTAATGGGGGGTTGACGACCCCCCTGGACCGGGACCCGGCGCTGCGTTGTGATCAGCGTGCGCATGCGATTGGGAAGAAGTGTGGTGGAGAACCTGGGAATTGAACTATACACTACATTATAAATTTTTAGTTACTTAATTAATTTTAAACATTATTTACATTACCATGTGCCCTCTATATTAAATTTTTAGTCCTACCGTGTGCCCTCTTCTCATTACTGTAACCTCATCGGGGACCCGCGATTTTTGGTCACTTTGCATACATATCTGTGGAACATTCACTAAAAAGAGTGGTAATCAACTGCTAAGACCATGTTGCGGACCAAAATACATGATGCAGCCTATTCAAAAGTATTCAAACATGTACATATGTTACATGCATAGTATTTAGAAGAGGGATTTACACTAAAAAAGGGTATGTATAGGTGTTAAGAGGATACCCCGTATCACTGAACCATCATAGATCCATAGATACGACCGGATCAGGAAACAACCAAAAACAAACCCCAGGTTGATGAGCCTCAGCGAGAAAGTCCATTCTGAATGGTTGAATGCCGGCCACAGCCGCCTCTTTGGCTGTGGTTGTCTTCTCGTGTTTCAAATTGCCGCAACAACGGAAGGCACACACGCAGCCTGAGTGGGAAAATATGTAATGTGACAAAAAAGTTTTTTCCTCAAAAAAAACTTGCGGTTCACAAATTTGTTCGATGTCTCACCTGTCACGACTGCGATGAAGAACAAAGCAACAGAAACAGTGAGCACGAGGGACATCGTGCCGACATCGACCCTTTTGTCGGCTTCACCGCGGAATTCGCTTTGGAAATTGTCTGCAGATTTTTATTTAAACGTACACATGTATGTTTAATTTAAAAATGTAAATAAACCAATTTTAATTCCCACACCAACCAATAATGCCCATAACTGCGGCCACGGGCTGCGAGTGCATTTTCGGCTTTGCGTTCATCAAAATGGCATACGACTCGCGTTTGTTCAAGTATTTGTTCGACACTCGGCCGCACGAAACAAAAAGCTGCAAAGCCGCGAAGCTTGGTTTTTATGAGAAAATAATTAAAAAAAATGTTGGCCGACCTTTTCATAACGTTTCCAATAAAGTATGATCACAGAATTGCCACAGTCGCCCAGCGACCACCGTCGTCTCAACGTGTTCACGAATTTCAGACCGGCGTTTTCTTTGTCTCTGAAAAGGTGGATTTTTTTGCATAATATTGCGTATTTTGCACGCAGTGGTGTTACAGCTCAGCAATAAGATCTGCTGGTGGGGCTTTTTGGAGGCAAATTTGCCGGAGGCGTTCGCACTGCCGAGCCCTGGCGCCTCGGTCTGCCTGCGATAGCAGGGCGAAACAGACCAATATTACTGCACTCCAGTACATTGTAAATCGACTAGACTCATCGGCTGCAAGACTCTTATTTTTGGGCAACAGTTGGCACCCTGTCGTCTTCATAAATCATAATAATGGTAGAACGTGTTAGTTCGAAATTCATGTCAGGCTCTCTATCATCAGGGCAGTGCACCTTGTCTATCCCTGGCTGCACAGCACACTCCGACCCGCCGTGTCCGGGGCGGTGTGTTGCATACAGTGCGCTGTTGTTGGGGTGCAGTGCAGTCGCACTCCACGGCCACGCACTTGGAGGCCGAATTCACAATGCACGCTCGTTTGCGCATCTGAGCGTTTGCGCGTCAACCTGGCCATACTTCAACACTGCGCGCTGACGCGTGTGTAAATGCAAGCATGCATTGCGAAGCCGGACTGACCTGGTGTAGTGCACCCCCCCCCCCGTGTACACATCATCACACTGAATTTGTTGAGCAAACAATACGAATTCACAAAAACGTTCCAACTCACTCTTCACTCGGGTCCTGCACGTCCATTTTGATGTCCCACAAGAACGCAATTGCGCCGACGAATCCGAAATTATAGCTGATGCCCCTTGCATCCTCACTGGTGCATTGTGACATGCGCTGACAGTGGCAAGGGGTGCCCTTGCTGAAACGATGCAGGCGCTCGTTGATGGTAACGGCTGTAATGGACGGGATTAATGTACTTTTTGTGAAACATCAGCCAGTCGTAGACGGTGGTGCGGCAAGTGGGTTTTTTTACGTTCGAGTACGAAAGTGCTCCAAACGTTTTCCACCAAAGGTTTTCCAGCGCGAGTGTGTTTCATTTGATTAGAGGCCAACCCCCAAGCCTAAGCCTATTCGTGAAAATAACCCTAAACCTACTAAGTCCACGCTTAACTATAGGTTAGCGTCAGTCGTCATTCGAAACTCGGTCCCTTTTACTGTCGACTTGTTGTCGGTCGAAACGAAACATATAACCCAAATTAATGGAATCCGTGTGCACTGACACGAACCCGAAAATTTATCCACCTCTGCCTTAACACCGCTGTTCCTGTGTCAGGAACCCTCGAAATTGCGATGCATAACCCAGACCAAACGCATATATACGAACCGGCAGTCCTGTTGAGCAAACGATCTGGATCGCAGATGTAGGGCAAGAAGCGTGTTTCGGCCTTCGAATAGGGCACATGAGGTCCACATTGCTTCATCGTCACGCCCCTAATGTCGGGGTAGGCAATCGCGTTCGGCCAGGGCTCGGGGCTCAATATTTGACCGGTGGTCCCCAAAGTTGTGGCGCGCGCAAAACGTGCTTTGTCCAGCGCGCTCAAACTTAGCGCGATTATGGTATAGAACGGCGCTATGACCATTTTATGGATTGATATGGTCTAAATAATGGTTGAATAGTTTTCTTGGTATTTTCTTGCAATTATGTAATGTTGAACATCTGAAACGCCAGGCGAAACAGTTTCAATCCTTGGTTAAATCGAATCTGATGTGAAACGTTTGCTCTGGGTCTGGCTACAAGCGGCTACTTGAGCAGGCCAACAGGAGCGGCGGTTCGCCACTAATTGGATTGAAATCGTACAAAGCGGACAATGTTTCCAGACCAGACGCAGCTGGGCAAGGGTTTGAAAGCACCAACACTGAATCACGCTTGGTCTGGGGTTGTTGCAACAATTGTGGTTCAACAGTTTCACTTTGGAAAGGCACGCTTCATTCACAAAATTTCACACATGCTGTATTATACTCACAAGAATGCACATAGCGCCTGCACTTTCAAATCAGATTTCCGGGGGTTTAGATGCCGCTTACATGTAATGTAGTCCAGCACAGGAACAGCGTGTAAATTGGACACGCAGTGATTAGCTGTCAGGATTTGAATTCGATTTTGATGCAGACTTGCTGCTTATAGCGCAATTTCTTTGAAATCTTGGATTACCACAGGCACACAACAATACCGTTGCAACGGCAGTGACAAACAAATATGTTTCGTCTCTGAAAATTTCACAAAGCACGAAACAGTCAACAAGAAGACTATGGGAAAAACAACAGACGTTTTGTCAAACCACAACTTGAGCCACGCTTTACCGTGCATAGGCGCTGTCGCCAAAAACTAAGCAAGAATGCAGCACTACCTATGTACTTAGGGTTCACGTCAGGAAACTTTTCTGCCTTTTGGCCCCCAAACAAGTCTCTCCAATGCCGTAGTACACTTCAAACACAACAGAAGTGCCAGCATTCAGTATTGAATGCCGCTCTATGGTATATGTACAGTATATGTACGTATGTATATAGGGGATATTTTCGAAACGGTGTAAAGGTCAGTTGGGTGTAAAGATCGATGGAAAGCTCGGTCGACAGCTCAGTGTGATAGACCTCGGTGTAAACTTGAAACATTCCACGTTAATAACAGGCAATGTTTCACGTTTACACCGAGCTATGCCGACCGAGCTTTCGACCGAACTTTACACCGACCTTTACGCCCAACTGACCTTTACACCGTTTCGAAAATTCCACCCATACTCGTTAAAACACGGAGCGATACTTTTTTGTGACGCTGTGCACTTTGGGACGGAAACTTTTCACCACGTGGTTCTAATGGCAGCTGACAAGAAGCTTTTAGAAACTTGCTAGACTTGCAAGTTTTATCTCAAATTTTGGGTTAAAATTAAAGCATGTTATAGCATGTTTTGATTGCCTAGGCCTGGGCCTACGAGTCAAGTACAAAATGCTCCCCTTGGGTGTTTCAAATTTGTCAGCTTTACATCCACCCAGGTGTGTAAATGGTCGACCATTAGAATTGCCGAAGACACGCACCGAACTCAACACAATGGGGCGACTATGGACGACTCCAGCTTGAAACAAACGATCATTTTGGGTCTTGACTTTTTAAGCCTCAGAATCTGGATGCAGCAGAGGTGCTCGAGGGGCAAATATATACATGGGTGATTGTCAAAATGACCAAGAAGCGTTACGTTTTGCGGTCTCGGGTTGTCACAGAAAAACGCGCGCCTGAGAACGAAAACAACTGCAACTTTTCGCCGTGACACCCAAAGAGACAACATGGAAAGTGTAAGGATGGCGATATATAACATCTCAGTGTCAACAAAAGTCGGTCATTTTTTGATAAAAAAACGGCTATAATACCATAGGCAGTTCACAGAACCAAACATCCCGAGGCGACACATTTCACAAACTGTGAGAATTTGCGGAGACATCGGCAACGTTCTCGGGAAAATCCTGGTTTTTTGTTAATCTTGAAGGAAAAGCGGAAAGGCATACCCAAGAATATTCTTTAAAAACGAGAAAATCATGAATTTGAGCCAGTTCACGAACGCAGAAACGTCAAAACACTTACATATTTTTGAGCACAAACAATCTCAGAGCAGCGCTTCGGTGACTATGAGAGACGGGATACTGCGTTCGCATGGCGATTGGTTTATTGACGCGCGGGCCAAAGATAAATTTCGATGAAAAATTGCCAGGGATTTTATTTTTGCACCCAGTGTGGTCCACGCAGACAGACACAAACAAACACTTTTTCGTTTTTGGCGTACTTTTTTGTTCGACATAAAATTTCGCGAAAATCTGTTCAGAAAAACAGACACAATTTTGCAATGGAGACACCCGAAAATGAAACATGTGGCCAAAAAAGGGCGGGCACATTGGTTCTGCTTTGTGGCCATATGAGTGGTGGGGGTTCCGTGCCGTTCGGTGTTCAAAGAACCACCACGCGTAACAGCTGTTACTATCCTTCCGTCGGGTCTAGACGACAGAACGAGTTCCACCGGAATAGACATTATCGACGGGCGTTTCACATCCCCTTCGAAATGACCCAATCGGAGATTGTAGTCAGCCATCCTCAACT